>RXPK01002033.1:0-128103 GCA_004143645.1 Protaetia brevitarsis
CTCCCTATTAAGTCTTTATTTCCCTTCGAGCAGCTTGAAACATTCAAAAGTTTCTCTCCGTAGGGTCCTTTTATTCTTTAACAGGACATCGAAGAGGCATTCTCTTCCATATTATAACTCCCCATTCGGTTTTGCGGGGGGAAAAAAATTGTGTTGTGCTTTCTATGCAATATAATTAGAAAGGATAGCCTAGAATCAAATAAAATGCCCAGATTACTAACACGATTAATGGATGTTAAAATAGTGTCGTTGATAGCGTAAAGAAAAATAATGTGATTCACTTTCTTTGTATAAATCATGGATGTGCATTTAAGGAAAGCCTACATCTATTGCACCAGAAAAGAACGACATCAATGTCAATTACACAACCGCAGCATCTACCACAGAATCAACTGATGCAAATAATTTAACGTCGTCGACAAACATTAATTTCTCAGATTGAATGTTGGTAATTAAATGATTAAAAATATCAGAAAATAAGAGAAGTCCCAAATTAGATCCCTGCGGAATGCCAGATGTAGAAGTAATAAATTTTGAAATATAATTATAGTACGCATACACAACAATATTAAAGAATCAGAGACAGTCCAAAACCACGCAACTTTCTGACAAGCACGTAATGGTCAACTTGATCGAAAGTCTTATAAAAATCAAAATAAACGTCATCAACTTGACCTTTGTTATCCATCGTTTCAGAGACAAACTGTGCAAAGCAGGCTAAATTAATCACAGCAGACCTATTGCGCATAAATCTATGCTGAAGGGAAAATATATATGAGGTATATATGCAATTATAAATATATTCGTGTAAAATGGACTCAAAAAATTTGGCAAAATTACATTACACAGTGATAGTTTTGAATCCGTGTTGGATCACTTTTTTTGAGAACCGCACAGAGTAGCCTATGCTATTTTCCATATTGAAGAAAAATTCGAATGCTTAAGAATCAAATTAAAAATTATAAAGGTTTTGCGAGCACAGTTGCGCAATCACGAAGTAGCAAGCTAGGCATAGCATCATATCCGGTGGTAAAATTATTTTTAGAAAATGCTAGATTCACCTGCTAATAACAGATAACATTATTATAATTGATCCAAAGTATGATGGTTCCATTTAATCAGTTTGTCTAAATCCCCAAAAATGTACAAGATGACCAATTCAAAATTTTTAAATTTATGTCTGATCCAAACCAAAGTAATCTAAATATACTATATTATTTGGCACTTCCTACAATATCTATTCCCCAAATTAAACTTTTATGCTATAGTGAGCGTGGCCGAGGTATTTCGTGTCGAAATCGTCATGGGACACTTGTATATCTCCGATATTATTATTAATTCCCGAAATGTTTAGAAGATATACACATAATAATATGTGTATAATGTTGCTTATCCATCAATATGTAGGTGGCCCTAGTTTAACTAAGTGACAATGTGGTGACACTCATAAATCTAAAACATATATAAGTTACCTTAGATCCATTTCATGAGTCAATTTATTCAATTCTAAACATATAGTTAGTAGGATTTCATCCGCTGAGACCAAAGGACAAACTCTAACGTAACTATAATTTCAGTTCTGATTTTAGAGCGAAGCCTAGGATGCCAACTGTAGCAGGTAGACGAACGTACACGGAAGACGAACTTCAAGCTGCCCTCAGGGATATACAGTCAGGAAAACTTGGTACCAGACGCGCGGCCGTCATCTACGGCATACCTAGATCGACGTTACGCAACAAAGTGTACAAATTAGCCTTGGAGAAAGAGAGAGAGACGCACCTCAATCCCTCAGCGGTCCGCTCCAAACTGACGAGGACGAAGCGATGGACGATGACAAGGAACTGTCGGGTGCCGAAGAGGAGAAGGAGGTCGAGAAAGCTCTGCAGGGTCCGCTGCTGTCCGTCGAGGACATCGTCCGTCTGTCTAACATTGAGAACCGGACGCATTGAAGACGCTGTTGAAGGGCAAGGAGGATGTGTGGTCTGGAATGGAACACAGTGCCGTCGGCCCTTACATACAGAACCTCCTATTGCAATCCAGTACAATTTGTCCGAAACCGCCTCTGGAGAATGAAGTGACCCCGATATTACGAGAAGTGCTTCGGAAAGTGGTGACTGAAGAAAAATTCAGATTACGTACAGTAAGCTACTATATAAAAACTTTTAAATGCATGTTAAACTAATTCAGTATATTCGAATCAATTTCCAAAGATATGTAACAAAAAATGTCTTCTTGCATGCATACCTCAAAACATAATTGCCAGTTTATTGCAAAGGGTGACTGGCGTTTATGGAGCTAAGTCGTGCAGAATTGTCTTTTACCATTTTCCATACTTTATATTTTATATGATGTGTTGTGCCTTTTCGTTTCTCCAAATCGCTTTCTTCGAAATAAAGCGTTTGCTTTTCTTTTACTAGATTTAGTTCCAAACACCTATGTAACTATGCTTTCGACTAACTGCTTCCATATAATAACCACGGTGGTTCCTAGTAAAGAAAAAGATGACGTAAATTATAATTTTTACGGGATATATCGTGAACACTTTGATTCTAATTTTGATTGTGTTTTTAATTATTGATTGTGTATTTTTACATTTCATCTTTTAGCGGAAACCACAAGAGTCAAATTCTGTGAATATAAGCGAAAAAAAGATTAGGTAAATTTTGATGAATGATGGATGGTATTGCAAAATGTGTGAAGATATTCAAGAAGACATTGTATATGTTTATTTTGTAAGGATTGGCTGCGAACATTGGTAAAAATTAACAGGAAGTTTGTTGTACATTTTGTGAAACTATTTGACTTGACAAATATTCGAACATGCTTGTAGGGAATTGATACTAACAAAATGCAGACATGACAACTACTGGTTCAAAATGCTACTTGTTTATTATTTTGGTTTTATTTTGTTTTGCATTGTTTCAATACAGTATTTCTACAAATAATGATATATACAAACTTAAAAAGAGAGAATAATAAAAAAATGCGGATGCATCAGTAATTACAAAAATATGCATTAATCAAAAATAAAATTTTTCTTCCGCTAGCGAATACTGTGGGTATTTTTTGGTATCGATAGATATCAACAATATTGTCGATAGTTATCAACAAACCTAATTAAAAATACTCTCTAAACAAAAGAAAAAAGCGTCAGGTGATTACATTATTTTAATATTTTGTCTGTTTTATAATTGTTGCAACTAATTCTAAATTATCCATTACACAGTTGTCTTTATTCTTCAGAAGATTGCTGCATTTATGGTTATATAGAAGAATACTTTCGCTAAAGTTGAACGATAAACGAAGATGAAGGCATGTGAATTACATAATCCAAAGAATTTTTAGTGTTTTGGTGGAACATCCCCTATACATCCAAGAAAAGTTATCTCTACAACGAATGAAAGGGCAAATGAATAAAGTAGTTAATACTTTAGTTAATACTAGTTGCATACCGAACTTATATTTTATTGCCACTTATTTTAATTATAATACCATACTCATAAATGACTACAAATGGACTATTTTGATGTTAACATAGATGGCACTACCTATCTTTTCAAACAGAGGCCCATATTGGAAATTGTAATCCTCTTTTTAGCTTTAAAAAACGAGCAACTGAACTATTTGAAATATTCTTTTGATTCACGATTTTTAAATTTAAAAACCAAATGTAACTAACTTTCGTTGGTGTATTTTCGGAAACAATTTGAAGTATATTTCTGTTTAATTCTTCCCGCGCTGTTTTTTGTATGTAAACTTCATTTAATTTTTCACTTAAGATTAAATCGATTTTCCTAGTGTTATAAAACTTATTATTTTAGTTATTTATTAAAGGTTTTGTCAAATATTTTATTATAGATCTTAAAATTGTCAAAATTATTTGTTTGTTCGTTGATGTCTTATGTTCTCTTTGTTTTATTATTTGAAACTGTATAATAAAGTTTTGACGAAAATTTTAATGTAAAAGTAACTAAAATAATAAGTTTTCCCACATAAGGTAAAACTATCTTACCTCAATTTGCGAAATGAGTGTACATATAATTAAAGATATTTGTCGAAACGTAAAAAGAATGTTTCATTTTACTTTATTCTTATACTAAGCCACTACAACCAAAGAAAAAAGAAATAAGTATGCAGGAAGAATTGAAAGGAAATATAGTGGAAAATGTTGGCGAAAATATGGCAAGGAAATGATAAGGAATAATGTGTGCCGAACCTATATTTTCCAAAAATAAAACCAGAATAACAAGTAAAAGAAGGCCAAAAAAGGAAAAAAGAAAAAAGTTAAGATCAAAATGTAACAGACGGTATGCTAACTTCTTATTAACCCTGTTCGTGTAACTACTTCATCTGCTTGTCCTTTCAGCTATTGAAAAATGGAAAAGATATTGGTATCAAAGCGAAGAACAAGCAGCGCGTCACCTCGAAAAAATAAACGTAACAATCAGTGAAGAAAAGGCAAATACGATGATAAATACAGTACAACAACATGTAATAAGAATAAACGAAGTAAAATTATATCAGTTACGCAAATTCAAATCCTCAAAATTAATATCAGCAGGAGGTTTAACAATAGATGAAGAATTGAAAAAAGTAGTAATAGCGGGTTATTTAATTGTATAAGAATTCGTTTTCGGTAAAGAAGGTATACTGCGAGATATCAAAGTAGAAATAATTTAAAAAATAGTAATATGATTGTTCGGGACTACTAATTTGTAGACCGATGCGCCGGGGAGAGAACACAGAGAAGAGGCTGAGTTGTTTTAAGACATTTATTTTGAAATAATAAATTCAGTATTTACAATATATACATAACATAATAATATAATTTCTCTCTCATAATAAACACAAAGTATTTTTCAGTATTCGTTTGACGTATATTGCTATACGTATGTTAGTATTTTGCTAGTTTAACCACTTATAATATGACCAAAGTTTTGTATATATGTGTTGGACCTGGTATCCCGAAGTTGGCTGAGTGCAACCGTTGATATATACGCACGAAGCGCCGAACGGCCACCGAATACCTTTCCAACTTCTCTTCTTTCTCAGCCCCTATATAAGCGACGATGTCCGGGAATTGCAGTTCGTGAGTCACAGCCCGCTGTGGAGGCGTTGGTTCGTCGATTCACGGCCGGCGGCTCGGATCTAGGCTATCGGCGGTTTTCGGCGCAAGCGCGGCGGCTGCTTCGTTTGACGGCTTTCGGGCTCCGAATGATTCCTCGGACTGTGGAGCGCTGTCGGATGGCATCGTAGTAGAAAGCGCGCACCACAATTGCGAGGGCGACGGTATATTTTCCGGCCGTAAGCACTTGGCGCGGGGGCTCGCGTATTTTTAACATAACCGCCCCCCTTGAAGGAACCGCCTTCAACACTACACACTTTGAATAACGAACAAATTGTCTGTCTTTGAAACACCGATGCTTAACACGACTCGGCACAAAAAAAAAAAAAAATTTTAACGTTCATTAGCCAATTATTGTTGTCGGCGCACTTACTGATTGTCTATAGGTAACGCTCTACATATTTAGCGGGTCTCTTCATTTCTCCTTGTAGGGTTGAACCGTAGCAGCTCGCACGACGCCATCATGTGTTGCTTGGAACACCCTGCTGATTCTTCCAACTAACCATTTGTTGTGGACTTGGTCATCCTTCAGGACTACCAACTGGCCGGGAGTTAGTCTCTATTTCCTCCTCTTTCCACTTCGTCCGCTGTTGAAGTTGATTCAGATATTCCTTGGTGCCATCTCGTCCAAAAGTGGTCTCGCATGATTGAATGTGTTGCCAACGGCGAACGGGATTTACTTTAAGATGGGTTAAAGTAGGTTTCAGGGAATTGTTTTCTGGATTGTATCCATTACAAGGTGTGAAGGAGTAAGGATTGCAAATCGTTTGGGTCTTTAGTTATTGGAGTAATGGGTCTTGAATTAAGAATGCTTCTATTTGGACAGAAGGGTATGCATTTCTTCGACATTATCGGAGAGATTCATCCCAGCTTATGTTTAATTTCCATATCTCTTGCATTAAGATTTTGGCTCTCACAGTAAAAGGACTGATTAAGCCCAAGGGATCAAATATTTTGGATATATGCGAAAGTACATGTCTCTTGGTAATACTTTTTTCTCCTTGCAAACTTGATCGCTGAATATTGCAAAGAGTCGCTTCTGGTATTCCATTGAACGACCAAGTGTATTTGATCGCCATCACTTTTGTCCCACTCCAACACAGTATGGCTGCTACAAGACTCTGGTATAGTTTTTAAGAGTTCTAGGCTGTTCGATGCCATTTCCTCAGTTCAAACTTTCCCTTTTGCAGAGCAGTGGTTACTTGATTAATGATTTCTTTCGCTTCCGCCAATGTGCTTGCTCAGTTATAGGTCATCTACTAAGATCTCTGAGAATTACTTTTGTTCCTAATGCATAGGCATCTTCTTCTGTAAGTGCTGTTTGTTGCAAAGCTTTGATAGCTAGGTAGGAGGCGGACGTTTCCATACGTCACCGTTGTCAGCTCAAAAGTTTGAATTCTCTCTTCTTCAGACTTCCTCCAAAGAATTCTCTGAAATGCCATGGACTTTTCGTTCATACGAACTTGTCGATACATTTTGGCTACATCTGCTGTTAATACATTTATGCATCGGAATCTGCAAATGATATCAAACAGATCTTGTTGTAGTTTAGGCCCAACCATCAAAGTGTCGTTTAATGATCTTCCACTCGTTGTTTTGCGGAACCATAAACAAACTCGAACCTTCGTGGTAAGACTATTTTCTTTTATAACCGCGTGATGTGGGAGGTAAAAATGAGGTTCGTTTCTTTCAGCGTTATTTACGAGTCTCATATGCCCCAGTTGTAGATATTCATTCATGAAGCAACATACTCTTGTTTAGCGTAGCATTCTTCTGGAATCTTCTTTCTAGCGAATCAATCTCTTTACTGCTTGCTCATACGAGCCTCTAACGAGCTTACAATTTTCTTTGAATGGGAGTGAGACTACGAATCTCCCGTCACTTTCTCTCTCTGACGTCTCCGCAAAATGAATTCACAATTGCTCTCCTCCTGCGAATGCACTTGCCTCTCGGCGCAGCTTTCTATTCCCAGAATTTCTTTATATTGCTGTTTAATGACTGCAAGGTTGAGATGCATTGCATATCGTAGACGTGTTTGTGATGTCTCAGGTACCATGAGCTTTCCAGCAATAATCCATCCAAAAGCGTCTTTTGTAGAAACGGTCCGTCTCTGTGTAGCTTTATTTGTCCAACGCACAGCAATTGATAAATAGTTCTATTCCTATTAACATGTCAATATCCTTTGGTATATTGAATTCTGGATCCGCTATCTCACGTTCTTAGGCACTGTAAGTGTTCGCTCGGAATATGCACTAATGGTAGCTTTTCGGCTATTTTCTCAAGTATCAAGCAGTTGATAGTGCGCTGAAAATCCATTGCATTTCGATTTCACATTAACATTCACTGAATGGGGTATTTTTTTCCGCTTTGATTTATTCCGCTCAATACAACATTTGCGTGCATCTTCGGCAAACGCAGAATTGTAGCCATTCGGTTGGTTATTAATTGATTGCGATCCAGAATCAGCAACACTCTGCAGTTGTGCTTACGTCCTCTTACATCGCTGACATTTATAACTGCCGTAGAAAGCATCGTGTGGAGTGTTTACACTGTTTGCTGCTGTGCGTTGATACGGACGTCGAGGTTCCCGCTCGGAGTGAAGGAAACTTCGATGGCCCATCAGACTTCTTAAAATAATGTAATAAGCTACTGTGTCGCTTATCGCAATGCTTGCAGCATCCTTTGAAGGGCAATTGCTAGCCATGTGATTTGGTCTTAGGCAATTCAAGCATAGCCGCTATCTTCTAGCTTTCTCTTGTCTTAGTTCTACACTAAGACCTAAAAATGATTTGCATTGGTAATCAGGTGATTTCGTCGCAGAAATTGCATTCGCTTGTCTTGTGTGTTGCAACGTTCAGCCGAAGTTTATTCGCTAACACTTTGCATTGGTTTCCCAATTGCTTCTAAAGTTTGGCATTTTGTGTTAAGAAATTTGTCAATTCCTTGAACGTAGGCATCTCTGTGCCTGTATTTTGCTTTCCCATTCTTTGAATGTCTGGAATCTAGCCTTTTGGTTATTATGTGCACTAACAATCATCCCATTGGCCTATGGGTCGCTTTAACGCTTCTAGCGCTCTACTGTGCCTTTGGACACATCTAATATTTGCCGTAGCGTATTTAAATTCTCTTTGTTTGCATGCGGCAACTCAAAAATTGCATTGATATGCTTTGCACTATCACTCGTGTATTGCTATAGCGGTCTTGTAACATTTGCCATGCATTTGCATAGTTATCTGCTGATATTTCTAGAGAATGCAAGACATTCGATGCATCTCCTTTCAGGCATGACTTTTAATAATGGAACTATTAATGGTCTGAATTCTGCTGTCGTTATGTATCAACGAGCTGAAAGTGTCATAGAAGGTGAGCCAATCTTCGTATGCACCAGCGAACTTGGGTAGTTCTATTGTGGGCAATTTTACTACGTCGCGAAGTTTCCATTTTGCCACTTGTTTGTTTCGCACTGGCTTTTAATATGTTTTGTGAAACGAGCTTCGAGTTCGAATACTTGTCCTCGAATGTGTCTCGCTCAGTATTCTCTAGCTCGGATTCGTCTAGTCCCTCCAACTTGGACTGAATCCTGTTAAATTCATCGTATAAGTACGTGAATTTCTCATAGCGCGCCTTGCATTGCTCGATGTCAAGTGCGTCTTCACTTCTCTCTAGAAATTTTCCTGCTCTTGTAAGCGAGGATTTTAGCTGCCTTCGGTGCACTTTGTACGCAGAAGTTTCTGTTTCCATTGTGCCCGTCTTTGTGTAATGCACCTTTACACAATGTATGTATGATAGTATTTTTCAATCCGAAAGAACGCCTTGTTCGTCTCCGGTCTCAATAACTTTGATGAAAGTAGTGATTCTCTTATACTATATTTGATAGTATGCTTTTTGATCCGAAAGAACGCCTTGTTCGTCTACGGTATCAAATCTCAAATAGGTCTAATATCCTATTTCACACACTGTGTCTCTCAAATCCGGCTCGAAGGACCATGTTCGGGACTACTAATTTGTAGACCGATGCGCCGGGAGAGAACACAGAGAAGAGGCTGAGTTGTTTTAGACATTTTATTTTGAAATAATAAATTCAGTATTTACAATATATACATAACATAAATATAAATTCTCTCTCATAATAAAACACAAAGTATTTTCAGTATTCCGTTTGACGTATATTGCTATACGTATGTTAGTATTTGCTAGTTTACCACCTTTATAATATGACAAAGTTTGTATATATGTGTTGGACCTGGTATCCGAAGTTGGCTGAGTGCAACCGTTGAAATATACGCACGAAGCGCCGAACGGCCACCGAATACCTTTCCAACTTCTCTTCTTGCTCAGCCCCCTATATAAGCGACGATGTCCGGGATTGCAGTTCGTGAGTCACAGCCCGCTGTATGCGAGCGCGTTGGTTGTCGATTCACGGCCGGCGGCTCGGATCTAGGCATCGGCGGTTTTCGGCGCAAGCGCGGCGGCTGCTTCGTTGACGGCTTTCGGGCTCCGAATGATTCCTCGGACTGTGGAGCGCTGTCGGATGGCATCGGTAGTAGAAAGCGCGCACCACAATTGCGAGGCGACGGTATACTTCTCCGGCCGTAAGCACTTGGCGCGGCGGCTCGCGTATGAATGTTCTTAACAATGATACTGATTTGTAGAGCAGTAATGATGTACAATGACAAAAAAACACGTAAAGGTGAAAAAACAACCAGAGAAATAACACATCTGATTGTGAGATGAATCGAAAAGAATTGATGATTTAAGAAAGACAAAGTTTATATAAGATTCTAAAATTATACCCATAGTAAAAAGTAGAAAAGACAGAATTGAGTTCATACAGCAAAGGAATAAAATGCCGCGGTGCTTTCTAGTAAAGAAAAAGATGCCGTGATTATAATTTCAATTTAATTTTATCATATATATGATTGAAAAGAATTTAGGTATACATTTTCGGCTAATGGAAATAGATACCTCTATATGCTGTTTTCGTAATCCATGATGGAGTAACTTTTCCGGCTTGCGCAGAGATTCACTTTCTCAGAACTTGACGCTTGTAGTTTCCGTCAAAGAGTTAAATGTAAAACTAATATTTAGAATCTACGCATGCGCAATTTTGGGTAGGTAAATGTCCTTGCTTTCGTCGAAATTTGTTCCAATTAACTTTTTGTATTTTCATTGGTTCATTTTTTATGATGAAATTGTAGAAATAGTAAATATACAGGGTGTCTCAATGAGACTGTTTGTTAGAAATTTATGGGATTCTAGCCAAAATAAATATTTAAAAATTCAGAATTAGATATACCTAATCGGTTGTATTCTCTTTAAATGAAATATTTTCAAATTTCTAGCGGTTATACCGGAAGTCGCCATCTACTTTGTTATTTTAAATTGAATACCGTGTATATTTTTACATATTTAGAGATACCTACTTTTAAACTTCATAAACAGCTTTACTTTTTGTAATTTAATTTGACCGTTCCGGAATTATTTAAGTTTTTCTAAAAAATCTGCTCTAGCAAATATTTATTTAAAAAATCAGGGAACATTTGATTTCCAGCATGTCAATTTAGGATCCAGAATATGCGTAAACAGCCTGTTGGAGTATGTTTCGCGCCGAGAACAGCTTTCTACATTGTGGGATTACTTTACTATGGCACGTTAACTTTTCGAAATTTTGAAGAATCGTATCTAATTTTTTTCAGATCCATCCCGATATTTTATCACCTAAAATTCCTTACCCGAAAACTTAGATTTGTTTGCCCAGATAATTTTTTTCAAAAAGTTCTCGTCCTTAGGAGCCCAGTTTTATGAAAAATAAATTAAGAATTTCTTGATTTACGTAAATATTGTTTTCTTTATTTAATTATTCTTTAATTTAATTTTGTCATTCTGCTCATTTTATATATATTTCTTGTTTTGTTTGTCTGCTTTTTGTCATTGTTTTTGTCTTTTACGTTTACTGCCTTTACTTATTTATTAATTTTATTTATACACTTTTCCTTTTTATTGACTAATGTTTATATATATGTAAATATATATCATGCAAAGAACTATATGACAAATTCTGTAATGGTGAAATTACAAACACATACAATATTATTATTATTATCCATTTTAGCATTTTTGCAATAATATTGAGGTGCTTAACGGGTAATTACTAATTCACAAGCATCAAACGACGTAATCAATTGAGAGTTTGACAGCAATTCATTGAGACAATTCATTGAGAACTCATGGATAAATATAGATGAGATATATAAGCATTTCAAAAAATCATAATTATCTCTTAAACCATCAATCTCAAATTTAGACAACTAACAAAAGTAATAATATATGGGTGGTACGATTTGAAAAAAAGATTAGATAAGGTTCTTCAAAATTTCAAAGAGTTAACGTGCCATAGTAAAGTAGAGCCCACAATGTAGACAGCTGTCCTCGATTCCAAAACATACTTCAACCTGGTGTTTAAGCGTATTTTGGACTAAAAATTGACATTTCAAAAATAAATAAATAATAAATGTCTGCTAGAACAAGCTTGAAAATAGGTAAAGGCGAATAGATAGATAGATAGATAGATAGATAGATAGATAGATAGATATATAATTTTATTTCAAACAGCCACAAAAAAATTAAGTGGGTTGAAACAAGTCCAAAACAATTTACAAATCAAAAGAAAAGTGACATTAACATATACCTATTACATATTGATTCAAAAAAGGTAGTATAATTATCAGAAAAAAAATTAACTAAAAAGCTTATATAATTACTAAAAGTTAAATATTAAGTCACAATGCAACCAGAGGTAAATATACTTCTTAGCAGCAAACTCCGAAACAACATCTTAAAGTGATCCTCAAATTCATAATTTGCTAATGAATGTGGAACATTCATTAGCAAATTAAAGGTTTCTTTCTTGAATAATTTCAAATTATTTATATTTTTAATTCCTTGGGGAAGTTCATTGAAAAACTTTATACTTCAGTAGCAAGGACCTTTTTCAAATAAAGACATGGTGTGCAATGGGTAATTATAATTTGTTTGAAATCTTGTATTATGACAATGGCCTGGCAGAAGATGTTCGTATTTTTCTTTATATTAGAAATTAAAAACTAAGCACTCATAAATATACAGCGCAACAACTGTAAGTAACCTATTAGTTTTAAATTTCCCACGACACTGTTTTAAATCTCCCACGAATATGTAATTATATACAGCGTGGTGACTTCCGGTATAAACGGAAACGCCAGAAATCTGAAAATATTTTACTTAAAGCGGATGTAAGCGATTATGTCTAATTCTAAATTTTCAAATTTTCTTTTCGACCAGAACCCCATCAACTTCTAACGAACGGTCTTGCTAAGGAAAATATTTCATTGACATTAATGCGTTCATAAGTTCTATGATAAAACGTTTGTGGATCTTATAGCTTTAAATGAAAGACAACTTTTAATTCATCAACGACGTTTCAACAATTTAATGTCTTTGTCAAGTTTCCATAAGTGGATGACTTCCATCTACTCTATGTCACAACATAATGTTGGCCAGTCAATTACATATAACTCGTTAAAAAGGTTGTTATGAGATGATATCACATTTAATATTACAAACAAACATTTACAAAACATGGATTGTGTTTATAAGAAACAAAGAATATTAATCAAAAATTTCAACTACCTTAACGGTTTTAATATTCAAAATTAATCCATTACTTCACCACTAAGTGCCATCGATTTCTTAATTACCAGTAAAATATTCGAAAATGACGATCTTTAGGCCACCAACGATATTGGTACATTTACTTTAGTATTCAATACTAGAACTTAATAATTTTAGCAATCGGAGCAAATATATGTATATAATCACATGCCTCTTTTACCTTCCGGTGTAGAGGTAATAATAATAAAATTAAATTATATTCTTTTGTTACATGTGTGTTTGATTTTAAGTTAAATGTACAAAGTCCTTCCCATTCTTTTCTATTTCCGCTAATTTTCTGCGTTTATCAACCCGTTTGTCTCTTCTCAGTATTGCTGCTGCTACCAATTTATCACGTTATCCTTGGTCTTCCTGGTCCCCTTTTGATCATAATCCTGGCCTCCATTACTTCTCTCGCTTGTCTGTCTGCTCCATTCTCTGTACATGCCCACAATTTAGTTGATTCTCCTCTATATATTGTAAGATGGGCTCTACATCTAGTTCTTCCTTTGTCCTGTTTCCTGTTCTGTCCCTACGTGTTATTCCATAATGCCTCTCAAATATTTCATTTCATGCATTGTATTTGCTTTTGAGTCTATCTGTGAAAACCATGTTTCAATTCCATAGGTGAGTATACGGTCTGCATATTGTTCTGTATACCGTCATCTTAGTTTTGTAAGCTTATTTCTTTTTAAATATAAATGGTTTCTTCCAGTGACATGGTATAAAATTAAGGCAGTTTATTAATAAATTCGTTCGGTCAATATCTATGTCTTGATTTCCATTTCATTACATTGTAAAATCCAGATATTTATATTCAGAACTTGTTGTATCTTTTCCCCATCAAATATATAATTCTTATCTGGTCTTCATTCCCTGCTGTTATCATCATTACTTCGTCTTTTTCGTGTTAATTTTCATTTTTATCAAGATGCATTCATTCATTTATGTTTTTCTTCAAGTTTTCTTCCCTACTAGCCATGATAAGCAAATCGTCAGCAAATATGCATTCTGTAATGTCTACTGGTGCAAGTGGTCTATATCCTATATTCAACTTTGTAATTTCCACTACATCTTTTATACTCGTCAATAATAGTTAAATAGCAGGGGCTTATACACCTCCTTGTCTTGTCCACCTTTAGTGTTAACATTTGGATTCTTATTTCTAATTCTAATCATATCATCACCTTTCTTTGTTAGTAATATTTCAAACTGTCCTCTAGGAATTCTATCGAACGCCTTTTCTAGGTCAGGAAGCCAATTGTTTTTGTCCGACTCAGTATAATTTTCGATATTATCTGCTTATGTGAATATATGATCGTACACTTCTGCCTTTTCTAAATGCCCTTGTGAATACCTCTATTGTAGCTTCTGTAATTTCTTAATGTTTTACAAATCATTCAATGTTTTGTTACTGTCTAATAGTGTTAGTCTCTGTAGTTATTGCAATCACGTGTATCCGGGCAAATAATTAAACTAAATTACTTAAAAAATTCTAATTGTAGTGATAATTGTTTCTACTTTACCCCTTTTTCCGCAGAACAACGGTGATAACGAAAGGATATTACGACCGAGTCCGTCGAATTCGGTGCCATTGAAATGCGAAAAGGCCAAATCCGAGTCGGCATACGGAACAGACACATCGAATGTGATACTAAAAATTCCGTCCTACAAACCAACCGTGAATAAAAACGCGATTGTACAGAGTCATTGATGAGACGGGCACATACTAACGCCGGACTCCGCCAGGATCCGGATCTCCTCCGATCATACAGCCGACGAAGCCGATGACGATGAAGGACGTTAAAGATGTCATTGCGAAGAACATAACTCACAAGTTTCACGTGAGTTCGGATCCGATACAGCACGTCCGGCACCCGATCATCGACTTGGAGATCAAACGGTCGGACTTCACGCCGCCACTGGGCGCCGGCATCCCGGTCATAAAGCAGACCCAACCGGAACTACCTCGGACCCCGTACCAACCGACCGCGCACACGAAGCCCCAAACGAACACCACCAACAGTAGTAGCACGTCCACGTCGGCGACAGGAGGCAAGGGCACGAGGCCGAAACGTGGGAAGTACCGGAACTATGATCGGGATAGTTTAGTTGAAGCCGTTCGGGCAGTCCAGCGAGGCGAAATGTCCGTACATAGGGCGGGCAGCTACTACGGTGTACCTCACTCTACTTTAGAATACAAGGTAACTAAGTTAAAACATCTTCACCATTTTGCCCCAAAAGCCTTGATTTGACGTTTGTAATAGCTTTAAAGATAAGGGACAGATCCAAAAAAATATACTGCTATGGGAACAGGTGTATGAAATATAATTTAGAGTCATTTAAAACAGGTTTCAAACAAAGAAGTAATTGTTGTTATTGTAGGGCATACTTGGTTGCCTACTATACAGGCAAATTTTGAAGTTGTTAAAAATGACTATAAAGATAAACCATCTTAGCAGTAGGTGCTAGTCATAGTCTTTATATACAGTGTGAGTGTGTAATCTGGAATAAATTCAGTATAGCGAAGACAGTATTTTTTCCGGAAATATGCTCGATTAGTATTTTAAATTGCCCACTTTTTCATCTGAGAAAATTTTATACAGCGTGTCCCAAATTTGAGATATGACGTCATCGGCAATTTTTTATAAATGGTAGCCTAATTTTTTTATAACTATTCTTAAAAGTATATCAAAACTACACATGCGTACCAAATTTCAAGATTTTATTCCTTGTCACTAAAAGATATTTAACAATAACTAAATCGAAAATGAAGAATCCTGATTCAAATTATTTTTATGAAGTTTAAAAATGGCACGTCAAAGGGTTTTTGTTTAATCATTTTTTTTGTCAAACCAGGTTGACATCTTGTCACAATGTCAAAAACAGGTAATAAAATAAGTAAGAAGTGAAGCTAGTATTCGACTCGTATTGAGCGAGAACACTTATTAATTTGTCGTTTCGTGAGAAACACCGTTTGTTGAAAAATCGACCATAATGCCGTATTTAACTGAAACCTACAAAATTGAAATTTTAATGATGATTGGCCACGGAGATAGGACAAGAACACAGATTGAAGTTACTCATTAATTCAGAGAGAAGTATCTTGATGTACCACCCATATCTCAAAGTACCGTAAGTAAGATTGAAAACAGTTTTGGGAAACGGGCATTTAAAGAAAACAATAATCATCGTTAGAGTGCGCTCAATGAAGAAGTAAAACTTAATGTACTTCTTTCTGTTCAAAGAAAATCCCTTATATCCCAGTAGGCTGATAGGTAGGGAACTCGAAATTAGCCAGTCTTCGGTGGCAAAGAACTCTTAAAGCGCACAAAATTTTATCCCTATAAATTGACAATCCTCCAGGAACTCACCGAAGATGATCCGGATCGAAGACTTCAGTTTCGCGAACAAATGATGGATCTACTAGACAGAAATAAGACATCTAACATAGAAAACGTTCTATTTTCTGACGAATCAACGTTTATGTTAAACGGTGAGGTAAATCGTCAAAACTGTCGTTATTGGGCAGACAACAACCCACGATGGATGAGGGAAGGCCACACTCAACATCCAGAAAAAGTCAATGTTTGGGCAGGCATTGTTTGTGATCGAGTAATAGGACCAATTTTCTTCCAAGAAAATCTCAATGGAGCGAGATATTTATAATTCTTGCAGGAAGAACTAGTTCCGAAATTGGCTACTCTATTCCCTGATCCGCTTGAAGCTGATGTCCAAAATAGAAACATCTGGTTCCAATAAAACGGCGCGCCTCCTCATTTTGCAAGACCTGTCCATTAGTATCTAGATGATGTGTTTCCAGGGAGTTGGATTGGTAGAAGAGGACCTTTTGAATGGCCACCCAGGTCTCCGGATTTAACACCAATGGACTATTTCTTATGGGGGTACTTTTTAAAACCAAACCGGAAAATATTGAAGTGTTGAAAGAATGAATAAGACGGAGTGTAGGCTAATTTCCGCTGAAGTAATTAGAAATGTTCAAAATGAGTTTCGGTTCCGTTTAGGGTATTGTCAGGAAGTACATGGACAACATTTTCAACATTTATTGTAGAAGAGATATGATTGAGGTAAATCAGATTTCTTCATTTTTCTAATTAGTTATTGTTAAATATCTTTTTAATGACAAGGAATAAAAACTTGAAATTTGGTACGCATGTGTAATTTGATATACCCTTTAAGAATAGTTATAAAAAAATTGGTGCTGCTATTTAAAAAAATTGTCAATGACGTCATATCTGAAATTTGGGACACGCTGTATAAAATTTTCTCAGATGAAAAAGTGGGCAATTTAAAATATTAATCGACGTGTCCGCTTTACTGAATTTATTCCAGATTACAGACTCACACTGTATAATGTAAACTTTATATTATATGGTAATTCAAGCTTACCATAGTTTCATTTTGTTCCGGGAGATTTTTCATTCTTCGGGATGTTTATTCGGTAAGCATTTCTGTATTTCCCTCAAACTAGAGTAAATAACGGTATCTTAATGTCAGTTACTGGTTATCCATTTGAATTCGATGTTGGTTTACCTAACAGCGATAACAGTCGAAGGCAGATTACTGGTAACTCTGGTTTGAATCAGTCATTCTGCCTGTGGCCACGAAAGACAACGGTTATCAGTGAACTTCTATAACAATTTTTACGCCATACACTCAGAAAAAGAAAAGTTCCACAAATTATTTACCTAAAAAGTATCAATATAGAATAGAATAGAAACTGTATTCATTTCATTATACAAATGTATGAGATATGTCAAAGAAGAATATCACCTGAATAACATGAATCCTTTCAGCTGAATAATCGGCGAGATTATTCAGGTGCCCACATTCGCATCCAAGGTATTTCATCAAGTATATCCCACCTAAACGAAAATAATTAACTAGTTTCAATTCAATGTTAACCAGTATCTTAGATTTTTGTAATTTATATTCATACGTTAATTTTGGGGTTAAGTTTGATCCATTGGCTATATACTGCCGTGATAAAACCAGCGATAACATACGGGGCAGTAGTCTGGTGGAGGAGGACAGAAGTGTCCTCCGCAGCGAAAGCTGCTAACGCTGTCCAGAGACAGGCATGTGGGTATCAACTGGTGCAACTAACATACAGGGGCCGCCTCTTTGGAGCCATTGTGGGCCCTCCCCCGCTGGAACTCTAAATATGAGAGCGAAGGCAAATGAATGGATCCTTATGACTGAAAAAGCCAACAACCTGTGGCATCCCAACTTCAAGGGTGGGAGGACACACTTATACTAACGGGCCATTGCTACCAATGCCAGGACAGCATGGCACCCGAAATTATCTTCACTGAAAAGGTGAAAATCTCCATAACCGAGGAGACCTAGGCCGCGTAGTGAGATCACTGCTAACGAAAACTGTACACGGATGGATCCAAAAGCGCAGTAAGAAAGAAGTTAAACCATTACTGGGTTGGTAACTGGACACTGCCCTCTGAAAAAGCATCTATACAACACAGGCCGTGTAAGCGAACCGTGGTGTAGAAGATGCGAACTACAGGAGGAAACAAGTTTACATGTAATCTGCACATGTGAGGAACTGAAGGTACTCGGGCAGAAATACTTCGGGAGAGATCTATTGGAGCCCTCGAAGGTCTCAAGTTTCCACTAGGCAAGATACTGGGCTTTATAGAGAACACCAAGCTGCTCGAGTGGAAATAAGAGAATCAATAGGGATGGTACAATGAGCACCTAGCTCAAGTGCCCACCGTAACTTGAATGAATGAATGAATGAATGGGGTTAAGTTTATATGAACCGCCATTTTAGTTATTTTAGGAATTTCAGTATTTAAAGGTTGTCTTAAAAAGTCGACATTCACTAAGATGGTCTACGATAATAGTTATTTTTACATATATCGATAATACGGATAGCTGATAGATGACTCTGTTTTAAATTTAGCAAGCATTTTTGATATTTCTTTAACCTCATTTATTTAAACGGTCAGGCAAGTTTGAATACAGTTTTTTGTTTTAAATAATTTGTTTTGTATAATATTAATTATTCCAACATACGTACCTGTGATCTCAAAATTGGTAAAACATTAACATTTTGGTATTTGAATAAAGAGTTACGCTTGTATTGTTTTACAACATTCTTTTATTGCACATTTCGTGTGTTTTTACAACGATATTTGGTAATTACATTTTCTCAAATTTAAATGATCAGAGAAGGGGCTTTGGAGGCTCGCTCTTTAGGTAAGAAACTGCCTATTCGTTAGCAAGTGCCTGGAAAGCTAAATTGACAAGTGATTAGGTGATCCTACAAGTTCCCGTACAACCTAGCAGGTAGAAAGTCACTCTCCACAATATTCACTCATTTGTCAGAGAGATCGCTAGGTAAATAAAAATCACTAAATTGTATTTTATTTTTATTGAAAAAAAATTGTACAAATAAAGAAATTATATGTAAATTGAAAATTGAATTTAATATTTTATTTGTACTGAAGTAAAAAAGAAATTTTGTTTGCCATATAATACCTTCAAATACTCCAGGGCGTATTCATAGAGCTTGAATTGCGATCATTTCTTTTGTAGTCACTCTATAAAACGAAATATGTATATTGCGATCGCGTCATCGACTTTTTATAGACTAAAGTATAGCTTTCTCAATTGTTTCCTCAGGTAAAAGAACGCCACCTGATGAGACCGCGCAAAAGGGACCCTAAACCGAACCCCGTCGACGAGAAGATCGCATCACTCAAACAGAACGACCTGAAGAACGCCGCCGAAAGGATGAAACCCACCATCAAACCCATGCAAAAGTTCCCGCCGACGTCGCCGAACGGCATCAAGATGCCCATATTCGACCCGAGCATGCCCATGCAGTATCCGCCGCCGTTCCCCTTCTGGGCACCAGCTTCTCCCAGTTTCCCATGGACTACGCCCGCGCGACCACCGCCTTCCCACCAATCCGGAGCAGTACTACGCCTCGCAGATGATACAGAAGCTGCAGGAAGATTCCAGGACGCATTCCAATCCCGGCACGCCGTCGACCACGCCCAACTCCACGGCGACTCTGCCCAAGAACACGAGACAAATCGCCGAATCCCTACTGGATCCCGGGGCCAACAGTTCCTTCCTGGACGGCATCATCAGATCCAGTCTGGAATCGGGCGTACCTTCCACTGAGGAGAAATCACCGAAAGAGGAGAAAAACGTCGCACCTGAGAATATGTCGAACAAGGCGCTGCTAGAGCAACTGTGTAGGAACAGTCGCTTGACGCCGCTTAGTAAGATCACCGACCCTAGCAGTAGCGGAGACGAAAGTTATAGGAAAGGCTCGAGTCCGCTGGTGTTCAACTCGTCGAAGGACGACCACGAGGTGTCGCCGAAGCGGCAGGATCACTCGGAGATCCACACGATAGACTCGTCGAACGAGTCGAACGAAACGTCAGATAGGAAATCGAGTAAGGACGAGGAAGCGAAGGTGGCGCCACCGCCCGGCAGGATATACGTAAAAACGGAACTGACGAATCCGGAAAATCTAAAACCCGAAATGTTGGTAAGGTTTAGGGATGTACTGCATGACGTGGATCGAAACGGAATAGGTGGGGAGTCTATGGCTGGCAGCGCGTCTTCGGATACGGACATCTGTCAGGACTGACGTACCGTACGATTCTCCCATTGACGTGTTCAATTCTAGACCCCCCTCCTCGTCCATTCACGTGGTTGTTGTAAACGCAAAAGGAAAAGAAAATATGTATGTTGTAACAACTTAGGAGGTCGATGACGAATTTTGTTGATTATTTATTTCATGTTTTTATATTTTTACGTTTCTGTTGTCTCTTAGACATATAGTGCAGTTGAATAGTTTAGTGTGTTTCGTTCTGTTGCATCAAAGCAGTGATCTACGCGCGCTAGAATGCATTGGCTACCACCACCACCACCAATCACCATACTGTGAAATACGTGAAGTTTTGACTGACAGCAACATCAATAAAATCCTAAACGACGATAACGACAGCTATCGCACGGCAAAAAAATATATTTAACGATAAAATTGTATAAAACCATATTTATTCTATGTTCATTGTTTGGTGTTTCGGCATGTTTCAAAAGAAAAAGTATCTCAAAAAAAAATAATGTATCAGTGTATTTTCTATGTGTCTTCAACGTTGCGTATACCTCAGATTCTGTATAAAATTCATGTATGTTTATACTGTACTACACATTAATATTTAAAAAAAAAAAAGGAAACAACATATACATACATTAAACATGATATATAAATACACTCACCATTGACTGCTTTGATGTTGATATATCGAAAACCCTGGGGATGATTATTGATGGCATCCCTTAAATTGAAAAAAAAAATTATATCTATCTGTGATTTATTCAAAATTTTTGATGTATATTTTCTCTAAAAATATCTTAAATATTATAAATATAAATTTAAACAATTAGGATAGTTAATCGATATAAAAAAAAGAAATTAAATTGATTAAATATGGGGCGCGTGCGCTTGGGGTTCGCGATGGCCTACGCGTAGGTTCGGGCTCTCCCACGCATGCGCCCCCTTGTTTTCATATGACAATGAAGTGCAATTAGATGGTATATAATACATATATATTTACATCAATATTAAGTAGTATATAAGATATATTAAATATATTATATATTTGAAAAAAAAAGGAAGCTATTTTGTTTGAGAGAAAAAAGATTGACTCCAGATAGAGTGTAAAACGCTTCATCCCTCAAAAACAAAAACCATCAACAATACAACTAACCACAACCAAACCGATGCCGACAGTTACAAGTTGGTCCGTGTTCTTCGAACAAGGACACGAAACCGACTTCCAAAACCAATCCAGAACTTACAATAAACACATATTTATGTTGGACCAATTGCAGTATATTGTATATAACTTGGTATGCTTTTAGACATATCGAATGGAGAGTGTTGCATGTGCGGACGGTACTCACCCAACTGAACGTGAAATCTAAAAACGGCGCATAAAATCAAAAGGTTGCAGCACCGGGATCGCCACAGATGCAATGCTCTCGATATAAAACATTCCAACCATATATGTGCCAGATTTTTTATCCGCAGCATTATAGAAAATACCACTTGAAATAATAAAAGAAAAATTAAATAAACGCGATTGATTTCTAGCTAAAATTTTAGAAAATTTGAAGAAAAAAAAAAAAACAACAAACATAACGCAGATGTGATCTCTGGCCCAGCTCATTGATCATGGGAATGCATATTTCTAAATGTAATACATACTTATTATATTAATTGATTTACGAAGCTTAGAGCTTCCTAAATTATGTAAGTGAAATTTTAGTCAGTAAGGATTTTTAACACTGTATTTTTAAATGTTTGTGTGTAACACTTATGCGCTTGCCAATTTGCAAAATCTACGAATTTACTAAGCAAATTTTCAAAGGAAAAAAAAAGGTATATTATATATTTAATGGAAGAGAGAATTAAATTTTCGGCTTAAGAATTTTTGATACCAGTGAATGACGTAGAGGATCATTTCATTTTTCACACGTCTCAATTCCGTTCGTATAGATTTTCGATTAACAATATAGAATAAAAAACAAAATATTGCAAATATAGCGAAGTGTACTAAAAATAAAAATAAAACCTATTTACTGTGCAATTTTTCAAATAGAATTTAGTTTCGTAAAGTTTTTTTTTTGTTTGTAAAACCGATTTGTGATACTTGTTTCTTTTTATATATACTTCTCACTTTTTCCTTTTTAAAATAAAAAAAAAAAAATCAGAAAAATTGTTTTTCATAATATTGAAGATTGAAAAATAAATAAAAGTCGAGGTCCAAGCATTATTACAAAATATGAAAAGTGTATACGCAAAAATCGATGTATCTATGCACTAAACGTGTCGATCAAATATATTTATATAAATATATATTATTCGAAAAGTATGATAATAACCAAATAGTGCATATCGCTTTGATAAAAAAAAAAAATACCGAAAGGAAATCAAAATTCCAATTGTGTTCTCGCAAATTTAATATTGCGTACGTATTGTTAAGTTTTTGTAGTTATATTTATGAACAATTATACATCTGTTAATATTATTATTATTTCTTTTTTTTTCGTTAAACTGCACTAAAAAAAAATTAAAATAGTACAGTATTAAAAATTAAAACACAAGAGAGATTTTCTAATTTCTTTGTTTTACCGCAAGGGTAAATTAGACGGTTTAAGCTAGCTCCACCAACAAAAACAAAAGTTATTATTATTAACTACTAGTATATATATCTCCTGTTATTTCTGCAGAACCAGTTTTCACTTCCTCATTTCTTTAATATGGTAATATATTAAATAACAGTATTTCGCGTTAACTTGAAATAAAATATCCATCGTCTATATTTGCTTAGTTATAAGTTAATCATTCCAGTTTTGTAGCATTTCAATGATGATAAACTCGATAAGACTTCTTTTATTCCTAAATATTTTTTTACACATTACATGATTTGATATAATTTTAATGTTTTTTTTTTGTCTCCATTTTTATATATAAATACATTTTATATATATAGTATATATATTATATATATCGTTTAATCAACGTATTTGTTAAATATTTTTTAGTTATTTTTTTGGTAGTGTGCAGTGTCTACTTAAGTTGCTTGATATATCCAATCGTCCTTGTAAATAATCCTGCGCACCTTATGTCGTGTGCCTGCTAAAACAAACGTTGAACCTCTATTAAGACACAAACACATATACATACATACAGTTTCTTATTTTTATCTTAATTTCTCAGTAATAAGTTGTTTTTAAACAGTGTATACAGTGTCCGAGCATCCATATTGAACAATAGTAACACAGGAACAATATTCCCACATATGACCGCATTCGTGAAAAGTGTTCGCTCATGTTATATTTTTAAATAGAATTTGTTATGTGTTTTATATTATTTATGTTCCAATAGAATATTTAGTAAAGCGTTTATTTGTTTTTTTTTGTTGAAGAAAAGATAAACAAATGAAAGTCCTGTTTCCATATACTCAATTTAATCTCTCAAGGAAAGATCTTTAAGTTCTTCTAACCTAACTTTTACAGTGGTAATTTGAACTGACGATAGTCGAATTGTTTGGTATGAATTTTCTCCCATTTTTAACAACTACTTTGCGGTGGTTAAGTTTAACTATGTAATGTATCAAATTTATATCTATGCAAGTCTTACGGTTTCAATATTTTTTTATTAGATAGCACATCAGACGAATTACTACATTTTAGGGGAAGGAGAGAAATTGCAATGGTAAACAACAAAATGACTTGCGCGGCATAAGCTACTGAAATCGATTTTTTTTTCAAAATTACTTCTATATACAACATTAACCGCTATAAATATTAAACTATATGTAATTTGTAAGTTTGGAATAGGTAATTGAAGAGTGTAACTTCTAAAGAGTCTAATATAAGTCTGATATTTTTTTACATTCACTTTGATCATTTTTCATGCATATTCAATACTTACCAAAGTATATATTTAGACTCCTTAAAACTTATACTCTTGAATTACAATAATAATAAAAATAAAAATAATCGTTTTTCTTAACAGATGTATTATATTTGCCTGGGTTTGTCGCAGTGTCATAACCCAAGTTGCACCAAACGTGCCAATAACATACTAGGAATGTGCGCCAAGAATGTTGAAATGTTCTCACAAACGTCTAGTATATTCTGAGAATGTTCTATGCGCATTACTAGTAGTGTAAAATCCTTATTCTAAGAATGTTCGTATAATTTTCACAGGAATATTCTACACATATTCAGGAATATTCTTTGATTGTTCCACTAACATTCTTAATGGGAAATAATAATATACCTAGAATATTTAAAAAGATGCAACTGTGGAGAATAAAATATGGAATTTTATTTTAGTAATATTTTGCAGGCAGCCATATCATACGCCTATCTTTTTATAAACTTACTATTGTTCCTTAATACAAATTTATAATCCACTGCCAATTATATAATACTACAATGATAATTCATCACAATTTTAAAATATTATTTACATAAACTTCTCAATTATCATTTGAAGTTAAGAAAAAACTTATTGTCGAAGCTATTGGTAAGCTATTAGTAGTGCAAAATCATAAATTTCTACTAAAAACACCGCGAAATATATAAAGAGATACCTATTTAAAAATATAAGTATTAGAAGAATTCAAATTCAAAAAATTGTGTATACATTGCTTGTATGTTTCGCATTATTTCTTACCTCATATTACATTCAATATTTCTCCTTTTCGAATTTTCCCTGGCCTTTACTATTTACTGGTCACTCTTTTACAACAACGTCCATGTCCGCAACAGTCACCTTACAATGTATTTTCATAGCGGGATCTAAGAGGAAACGCGAGCTGTTTTTTGATTCCTATCAAAGAACGAAATTGCAGTGTTTGCAAAAGTTTCAAATAATTTCCTTTCTAAACCATATCCACAATTTCTCGTTAGAAAAAGTTTTGATTTTTAGGTTAGGCCAGGTTGGCTTTTCCTTAAATGTTCCTCATCCCTCTAATAATGACCACATTTACCAACTTTTACGTAGCACCGATCGTATTTTTATAACACACCATAAATCAGCTTCTAGCAACTGCCATACAGCCACAGTACACTTCATACAACTGATTTTAAACTACGTATGATATGATGATCATTTTTCTTGAATGTTCTACAAACATCAGAAAAGAATATTCTGAGGAGATAATGTGTGAATATTGATAGAAGTTTTAAGTAGAATGTTATAAGAATATATATTTCCTTATTTGAGTATTCTCCTTATGATTCTTACAGAATATTATTAGGTAATCCCATTTACACTTTGCAGGAATATTCTCAGAATATACGTACTACTTGGGAGCTAGCCTTGAATGGAAATGTTAATCTTTCTTTGGGGATTCTTTTACAGAAAATAAATAAAACGCATTTGCAAAGTAACAAAAACAATAATACTTATTAATAAAAAATATTTTGTTGGTTCCATACGTAATTTTTTTAGACTTTTCAGCTAACATGTTTATTACACTATCATCCATAGCTAAAGGTTTTAGTTTCTCAGACTCTTCTTTCTTTGGACAATGTTAAGTGTGTGAATTTGCCTCATCTATAAATTTCCTACACGTTTTTGACCAATAGAAATTCGAGGATAATTCTTAGTAAATCTTATTTAGAAAATCTTTCAGTTGTAACAATTGTTACTGGAAAGGATGAAAATAGTAAGCACTCTATTAGAAGTTGCTAGAAGCTGAAGGCAAGGCTACTGAAATATATCAATAATAATTCTAGGAGGTTCTTAATGGTATGAATTTTTTTATTTTGATTTTTTTCAAATCCACCAGCGAATTGAGTGACAATTTAATTTTATTCCTTAATTTTACCAACTACGTGCATGACATTTTATAATATTTTACTCATGTATGTTGGGGCCTTCTTAACTGCGGCCCTATATCATTGCTGCAACTACTACGGCGGTAGCTAATGCAATTCGCATAATATATTGCCATGTGTCAATTTGATTTAAATGTTGTCGCTTGATACAATAACATAATTTGGCACCTCACGTTGGGCTTTTGATTTATGCTATGTATCAATTTGACTTAATATTGTCCTTGTTACATATGTGAGTTCTAATAAACTTTGCAATTAAATTAAAATGGTATGGACGATTTCGGTATATCTTAATGTTAGCCTAAATCATAAACAAAATTTAAATCACACAACAATAACAAAATAAAAACCACTTAGGTATTGACCAACCACCTTCCCCCTTCGATTTTCCAGTACAACTTTGAATCCTCGTTTTTCATAATACGATGTTCCATTTCCGAAATTTCCAAAAATAAAGCTTGTTTTTGATTTCTCCTTTCTTAATATGCAATATTCTAATTCACCTTTTTCAAATTATAAGACTTTCCAATATTCTCCAATTGTAAAACTTGTTTTTGATTTGTTGTTAACAACCTCTTTCTATTTCTTTTTTAAAACCTTTTAATATTTTTCAAAATCTTTACGTGCATGAAAGATTCTCTTATTCTTCCTTTTTTTTCTTTAAAGAACCTTTCCTCGCAACCAATCATTTTCCACATAGCCTACCTACTCATTGTTTTTGAGGGCCGAATGACTTCTACCATATTGTGTAATTTGTTTATATAACAAATAATTGATATTTTACATATCTGCCAGTTGAGTCCCGCCGTGTGATTGATTTTGTGTCAATAAAGGTGATATTATTATTATTAAAAGACTATCCGACTAATTCAAATTTCAAACATAAATACAACCATCAAAATAAAAACCAAAGATTTGAATTTTATTATTATTAGTTATTGTTATTATAAAAATAAATTAAACAAATAACGTAAAAATTATAACTTGCTACAGGGGGCTAATATAGTTACTTAAAAAGATTATTATATTTTGTGTAGTGGTAGGCTTCATATTAATATTCTGTAATGAATTCTGTTCTAAATACATAGTTTAATAATTTTTTGTATGCTGAGTTCGAACATGAGGTTTATATCATACAGATGATTTTTAGAATACCACAAATCTGCAGATAAGTAGTAGATTTCCTGCAAGTGACCTATTAATAAGTGCTTTTCCCATGCGAGCCTTAAGTTTTCATTCTACTAGCATGACAGCGATTCTGAAAACCAAAACAGACATGGGCGTCATTTGGAAAGGGTGAGAGAAGGCACTTATGCCCCGTCCAAGTTTTGCTTATACCTTATTGTTATTGAGCAGGCGATTATTTGGCATTTTAAATTATATTTCAAATATTTATGCATCTATACTCCGTTCACGTTAAGAATGCAGTAGACAGTGCTATGATCGGCGCCCAAATTACACAAACAATGGGAAAGTAGCGGCAAATTTAAATTATAAATTGACAGTGCAATAAAAATGAAAGTTTGATTATCAAAAGTCTGTAATAGCAGAGGATGATATCAAACTGAATTCTTATTTCTCCTATTTTGTTTTATACAACGTAATATCATTTGCTAAATATTTTTTTATCCTGTGTGTGAATTTGCATCGTCTATTAACTAATCTCAAGCCAGGATTTATTTTTCGCTTATCTAATCTACGGCTGCATTCTTACAGTAGGTAAATGGACTGTCATGAGTATTTTTTTACATTTTAATACATTAATTAATAAAAATATTGATATTTTAAGTGTACCTCCTTAGAATTTTGCGTTAACGATGCTCATGAATACTAATATATAAAATTTAATGTTGAGAAAAACGCGTTTGAAAAATACCATCAGAAATGGTAAAAACGATTTTCTGATTTTTGTATCCTAATGCCGATTATCAGAGCCCTTCTGGTGACATATACTCCAGCCCCTGCTGACTACAATATCTTAGTTTGATAGTGAAAATTAAAATATTTGAATTTTATGTAAATATATTTTCTCATGGTACAGCAACAAATACTAGAACCAAATCATTTAAATTAAAAGCGTTTCATGGATGTATACATCAACTTCTTCCAAGAATAATCATAAATTCTATTCTGAAGAAACTACTTCTCCTGCACGCCCGAAGTAAATAAAATTTAAATGAAGTTAAGGAAAAAAATTAAATTAAATACTAATGCGTGCCTTTTCATTTATTTCTTTTCTTTGTTAAATGTATGCGTGTTATTCAGGATATTATGAATAGCCTGTTAGGAGATAGCTAGGAAATAATTGGTTTTTAATATTTTCTGTTACACCATCAAACAATAAATTTACACAAATAAAACGGAACTAAATGATTATTTAAAAGTTATAGCAATGGTATATAATATAATTTAAACAAGGGATCTTTTTTTTTTACGTTTTAATCTGTTTCTGATCTGAAGTTTTCTTTCAGAAAATATTTACCTCACAGTTCTTTGCTGACATTAAATATTGCGCTCTATTTTAATTGCCAATATTTGTCATTAATTTGAGACTTCATTAGGGCTTACAATCTGAATAATTGTGACAACAATTCAAATAAGAATATAATTTTATAACTTCCTAATTTATTCTGCCTTTTATAAATTTTACAAAAAGACAACCCTTTTGACAATTTTAATCCAAATTTAAATGTAAATATTAAAGTAAAAACACAAAAATTAGCGTTATCGTGATGTCTTTTAATTGTGTTTTTAAAATCAAGTGAAGCTAATTACTTTATCTACATTGTCCTTAATATTATCATCGTTTTAAAATAATTTCTTGTTTTATTAACTTTGTAATTATTCCTTTTTTAGAACTTATGATTTTCAAAAAAAAACAAAATCTTTATAAACGTATTTAATTAGTCGAAACGTTTAATTGACAGGTAAATATGTGTACTTCACTATTTAATTAATTAATAAAAGGACAAGTCACATATTTGCCAAAAGAACCTTTTTTTCTTTATTATGAAAAATTGCAATATTATTTATTTATGAATTTATTTATGAATTAAGGTACAACAACCACCGCCGAAAACTAAGACAAACGACCATTAGCAAAACGTTACTTCAGAAATAAAATAAATAGCAACTTTAGAAACCATACTCTTAAAAGAAATAAATATAAAAATATTATTATCATCCTTATTACATACTTTATCATCATTTGATTTTCAAAGATAAGTACCCAAAATTAAGTTAAAGAAATGTCAAATTTTATATTTGTTGTTATATTTTACGCGATTAATTCTCAGATAATAAGATTATACATATTTAACAATTTCGACTCTTTTATTTTCTTTTTCACCAAACCCTAAATCAAATTCATTGAGGATACATTTAGCTCTTTCCTTGACAGATCGTTTTTGTGACGTGTATTGATTTATTTAATGAAACAGCCTGTGTTAAATATATTCAGTGTTATGATTCGTTTCCTCTTTCTTTGTCTATATACATGACACATCACAATCACACACACCTCAGTTTTATTGTAGGCGTTATATATACAGATTATGATTATACATATAATATTTAACTACAGTACATAATATATTTAAGTAAAATAACCGTCTATTTATAATAATAATGATGATGATGACACAGTACAACTGGTTGATATCCACTATACTTTTAGACTTTTTGTAAAGAAACACTAATCTGGTGATGGCACTTACTAACTTTAGGGTAAGTTTATTAGTGCATAATAGGCGTACTATGTACACAGACGTAGTTTACTTATTAGGTCGTCGATTCATAAATAAATGTTTAAACTTTTCACGGATGCGGTGGCAAAAACAAACAGGTTCAAACATAGATTACAAAATGGCATATTTTCTCTGTATATTTCGTTTTCTGGTATATTATCACAAATACATCATTATACAGTACAATAATCAAAACAGACAGTACATATTATATATTTTCTCATACAGATAAATACGAAATAATACACTTATATTATAAATTATACATAACATACTCAATAAAAACTAAATCGAACGAATTCTTCTAAATCGTACTAAAGTTTAACGACTTCGTTCGATTTTAATAAATGCACATGTCCCATTGTTTCTTTCAATCTTTCTCTGTTTATTTATCACGGTTTTATTTCGTTAACTTTGTTGTGCTTTATTTACTGAATATAACAATGCTATATAGTTATTTTCTTATCCAAAGAAAGTAATTTAAAATAGCTCTTTACTTTGTACTACTACCCAAGCATGGAATGTCCATAAACGTGGAAAATCCAATTATAATACTAAATAGTTCAATGAACGGTTACTATTGACTTTATACTCACTATAATAAAGGTAAAAACACAGTTTATCGATCAGCCAACGATTAGCATATGATAAACTGTGATTCGACCATTTATTCCGCTGGTATTTAATCGTTTATTATATACTAATTATAAACCACGATTATATATTTACGAAACGATAAATTGACGACATGTTCATTATTAGCAATTTGTTGATATGTCGCGAACTGTACTTCAACGAGATTCAATACTTATTCGACGTTTTTGGATGCTGCTTGGGTAATTACTTTTTTCCTAATGTTTAGAATATGAAAATTAAAAATACTTTCTACACATTTAATTGCATTTTTTTTCTGAAGCTATCTCATGTTCTTAACTGTATACTTTATTGAATCAAATATTTATAATTGTACAAATTTAAAAGCTGCTAATTTAGGAATTCAAAATGTTTTCACTTATACTGAATGGATCTGCCAGTTACCCTATTTAAATCTTCTTATACTTTTCATTTGTGTTTTTTGTTAGCTATATGATATTGATTTAGATAATTTTAATGTATTCATATCTATTTGTATATGAGGTATTATATCACACTTAAACTTGAAAAAAGAATGTCTGTTCTGTCCAATCTATATTAAATTTATTTAAAAGATCTTTCTCTTACATGTTTCATTTAATGAGCACCTTCAAGCACTACAAAATAAAATATTGGAAAACGTTAAACATTAATACCTACTCAAATTTATAACTAAAATATTTGAATAATTATTAAATATATGTGTAAATGTCTAATAAACAAGTTTTAAGGATATGAAACTTTATACTTACAAAAACGTCAATCTTCATAAATTACAAAGATATTCTATTGATTCATAAGAAACTTTATGTACAGTTTTAAAACGTATACTATATAAATAATTTAAATTATAAATATGAATATTATTTTATTAAAATGTTAGTGTTTTGCACCTGATATATGTGTTCTATATTGCGGAAAATCTGCCAATAATCTTATCTTTTAAATGTGTATAAAAATATAGAGCGAAAAAACGTGAATTGAGAAATTGTCTATTTTAAATTTAAATACGAAAATACTAAAAATTTAATTTATATAGATTATAAAATATGAAGAAACTCTTAAATACTAAGTTAAATGAATAAAAATTGAAGTAATCATGGATATTGTAAGGATTATAATATGTATTAAATTATATAGAAAAATTTACAATTACTCAAAAAATGTGAAAAGTGGTCTTATGTAATATTTAAGTTGTTATTATTTAAAATTGTTTTATCTTCCTGTTTTCCAAGTTTCTCGATTTCGTATGTTTCAAGCTTAAATAATATCAAGCATTTTAATAATATTTATATTTATAATTTAAATTATTTATATAGAGGTAGTATATATGTAAAAATTGCACATCGAGTTTGTTATAAATTAACTTTTTATCATTGTAACTTGTGAAGACTGACCTGTTTGTAAGTTTGAAATTTCATATCCCTGACAATTGTATACATACTAGAAACGTACAACATATATTTATTAATTATACAAATATTTTAATTATCAATTTATATAAATATACATGTATTAATGTTTAACGTTTTCCAAAATTTTATTTTCTAATGCCTGAAGATGCTCATTAAATGAGCGAAACATATAACAGAAAGATTCTTTAAATAAACATAATACAGATTGGACTGAACAGAAATTTCTTTTTCTATTCTATTTCTCACATTATCGCATCCCATCCATTGGACAATACACAATATTTAAGGTTGTTTTAGTAGTACAATCGAACATAAATCCTTGAAATTAAAAAAAAAAACATTGAGTTCCACGTAAGTCCACGCTACCGATAGGGGCTGTCAAATATTGAAGCATATATAAATATAATTAAAAAATTAAGTATGTAAATTATTTTTCTTATTTTTTTTTCCGAATACGCCGTGTTGCTGGACTTATTTGCACATAAATACAATTGCGTTCCAATAGTTTGATTTGAAATGCAACAGAGCAGAGGCAATCTGAACTACAAAAACTCTATGACGGAAGGACACCAAAAATTCAAGAAAAATTTATAACAGTAGGTACTTGCAAAATTAGTAATTGGTTTACGTACTCTAGTAGCAGAAACATATTCTAATATCCGCGTTATTGCTTCAATAAAATTGTTTTAAGACCGTTTTTCTAATATTTGATGTGGATGTTAACATTTTAACAATAAGACATATTTTGAATGCAGTTTTTTCTTGTTGCTTCAAGTAATGATGTGCAACATTTGAGGCGAATACGTTTATCGTATAAATGACCATTCTCTAATATTCCTTCATCGCTCGTTTTTTTTCTCTTTCAAATTTATCCGTAACAATTTTTATGATTTCCAAATCTAGTACTTTATATTGTTTACTCAAAAAAATCATCCGCTAATTTCTATTTCGGACACGAAATAATTTAATTGCGATAATCAATGTTTTATTATGGTTTACAAAAATTTATTTATCTTAATAAAATATTTAATAGAATGAATAAAAATCACGTTTCTTTCAGATAAACTGTTTTTAATCGGCTTTTTGTTTCAATTCAGGAAGAATAAAGCTTCATCAGGCTTTATTCTTCCTGAATTTAAACAAAAAAAAATATTGTTAAACCATGTTTTATTTTTTATTTCGAGAAATTTTCCTGAATTTTCCTAAATTTTCGATTCGCTGCAAAATGGTTTCATAAATAGGGTTTGAAAACGGCTTAGTATTAATTTTGATTATTTTTTTTTGAGGAATTTTCTTGTTTCTTCGACCACAGAGCCAATTCTAAAAACGTCTGTGCCTTATATTTTATTTTCTATAACCACACAAGCCCAATATTCAGTAGAAAATAGAGTAGATTTTTTTGGACTTATTTTTTTTATGAAAGTACTCATTTTCCCTTGTCTGTAAATTACGTACTAGGCTAAAGACAAAAGTTACTCCCCGGCGAAAATTAACTTCCTTCTTAAAATGTTTTTTTTTTCTGGATTTAAAACAAGATTTTCTTATTTGGTTCTACGGTATCTCTAATGGTACCACCACAATACATTAAATATATTTATTTAATTTGTTGCTTACATTACAATAGGATTGATAGCGCAGAAACAACAAAGAATTATCAAGAAATTACCATATGCTCCATAAATAACTTTTTTTGCTTATACTGCCTGTAGATAATACTATTCTCTGTGCGAACATGCCTCTGCTCTGAATTTTTATTTCCTTGCAGACTCAAATCTAAGATCATCCAGATTTCTTTTGCATATACCTATTCAATTCTTATTTGCTTAACTTCAACGTAAGATAAATTTCAATAATTGTAACAAATGTTAAAGGATGAGAGTAAAAATTAAAGGAAATATATTATAGTAACCAGAAATTAAATTTATTGTTGTTATAGGTATGTATGTGGCTTTACTTTAGCTACTATAAGTTGACTTAGATGGGGTAAAAAGAAGATTCATTTAGTATATTACAATTGTTTAAAATATTCGCAATTGTTGATTATATAATATAGGTACTTAATGTGTAAATATAAAATACCTTACTTGTTTAAATCAGCAAAATTTCCTTATTAAAAATATTTTTCATACAGAATAACCAGAAATAATGTTTAAATATGTAATATTTACATATACAGGGTCTTTCTGATTTAAATTTGAGATAATTTTAGATATTACATCTAAAAAAAAAATGCTAGAATTATAAAAATGTGTACCTACCTACACGCCTGTATATTTTTACATATCAATTTCCTTATTTGCTAAACCTGTTAAATTGAATCAACTCCTGTATCCAAACAGGCGTTTTCTTTGTTAAATATAGTTGTGTTAAAATTGTAGTTCTTTTTTAAACTTTTAGCTTTAGCACATAAAAACGATTGTAATTAAGTAAATTTAAAAGCACACATAAATACACCAAAAAGTGTCTTCTTATATTATTAAATGATTTCAAATAATTTTGTACCTGTCATTCGGTGCATATTCCGCTTTAGTTGAATTAAAGGAATTAAGGAGAATTAAAAATGGAAATGTATAATAAAAAAGTCATCTAGTCTACGCAGTGCTTAATTGATTATAATATTAACAAGATTTATTAAACAGAAAACAAAACGCATGAAAAAAAAATGTGATCGGTAAAAATCGATTAAGACTGAGATATTTTTAAAGATTTTTAGGATGAAAGAAAAATGTCTTTATGCTCTTTTAAAAAATTCATACCATTATTTATGATTAAATCGTTATAATTTCAACGACAAAAGGTGAATATGCCATAAGCTAATCTACACAGTTTAAAAAAAAATCCACTTACAACAAAGAAAATAGGCAGTTAATTTAAAAGGAAAAAAAACCGTTAGAAGTAACTGGGACCAAAAAAATTCATATCCACAAATAAATTATCAGAGGAAGAAAAAATTAAAGACCGATATCAAAATTCGACATTTTATTTCCCCTTCGTGTAGTAAATTAATTTATTGAATGTAACAAAACAGAAAAATATGAATAAATATATCTATATATATAATATATACAAGAAAAAAGAAAAGAATTTTATGTGAAACAGATTTCTTGTGAAAAATATTTAATTAAGGAGGGAGGCAACGGTGCAAGTTATATATTTTAAGTTTACATGTCTAATTAATAATCTTTTCTCGAGAAATCTGTTCTATTTCGCCATTGTAATATACATATATATATAGTTAATTCAGTTAAGTTTTTAACTATTCCATTTTTGACAATATGTTAGTATTAACTAAATTTGTTTTGAGCAAAAGTCGTCGTTTCGTGAAACGTAAAGACGACTTTTGAACATCCTTTATAAAAACATTATATACACGGTGCTCCATCGAAAAGTTAAATATTTTTACGTTGAGCGACAAAGATAATTATATCGGTTTATTTGATGGCGCACCCTGTATAGGTATTGTGACTAAAAATGCCTTTTAGCGTGAATATATTGAAATATATATTATATCAGTGGGTTGTATTTTACTCTATATAAAAATGCTGGCAAAACAGTAGCGAATTTGTCGCAAGGGATGTTAGTATACGTGCTGTTTAAATATACCTATAACGTATTATTCTGTTCGTACGTTTTCGCCCAGTTATTATAACAGTTTCTTCGCGAATCGTTTTCGGTTTGCCAGAATTTTTTCTATATAAAAAGAAAAAGAAATACATACCAGCGTCATGTTCGTAACTGTGACATGTTTTATTCGAGTTAGATGTTTGAACATTGCTTTGTGGGAAATTGTTATTTTCAGAAAATATTTTAAAATCGCAAAAAAAATACAAAAAAAAATATCATACACATTGTATATTTATAATGTAATTCTGAAGTATACCAGTATTTATTATACTGTGAAGTACATTAGAACCTTGTTTTATTTATTTAGTGTGTAGAACGTAGAACCCGCCAATATATTGATTTTCATCTCACATAAAAAAGACAAAGACAAAAATTTATTTAGTTAAAAAAATAGCTAAACAATTCAAATTGTTAAAATATATATTTCCAATTCGTTGTTTTTGCTAATATTGTTGCTGTTTGATTTGTATACAAGAGTGGTCAAATAAGCACTATTCTTTAAATATTTTATATAAAAAAGTGACTAGGTACTTTTTTTGTTTATTATAATTCTACTCGTTAGCTATTTTAGATAGGTGTTTTATAAATTTGTTTATATAAGCATAGGTACATACAGGCTGGTTTGAAACATCGTTTAAAGATTTTAAGGGCATGTAGTACGATCGAAAATAAGGTTAAAAGTCATAATAAACATATGTTCACAAATCAACCGTTTACGAGATAACAGCGAGTGTTCCTAGTAGTACATGGATATAACATATCCCACTAAACAGGTGCTTATCAGCTGTAGTTTTATGACAGTTTAATTTGACGTTTTGTGCAATTTGTAGCAATTACAATGGTTGCTGAAACGAGCGATATGGTGTTCATGTACGGTCCTGCTAATGGGAATTCTTTACAAGCACGTCGCTTCTATGCTGAAACGTTTCCTGATTGCCAACTGCCTTCGCATGTGATGTTTCAGACGGTGTTTCAGCGACTAAGGGAAACTGGTTCGTTTGAGAAGCGGTCTTGTGATACTGGACGGCAGAGAATAGCATGTACTCCACAGATAGAACATCGAATTTTGAATATTATTGATGAAAATCCCGAAACTAGTGTTAGAAGAATTTCGACTTAAGTGGGTGTAAGCAGCAACCTTGTTTGGAGAACTCTTCATGAGCAACTCCTATACCCCTACCATGTCCAACGGGTACAAGCTCTTACTGCTTCGGATTATCAAGCGAGAAGGGCTTTCTGTGAGTGGTTTTTGCGAACAGCTGCTGATCGGCCAGATTTCGCTGATAACATCCTTTTCACTGATGAAGCTGGTTTTACTAAAAATGGAATATCTAATTTCCACAACAATCACATTTGGTGTGACGAGAATCCTCATGCTACCGTTGAAGCCAGGCACCAGCAACGTTTCTCTCTAAACATCTGGTTAGGCATGATAGGGGAACGGTTGTTAGGACCGATTATTTTGCCACAACGCTTAACAGACCCTGCATACCTCGAGTTCTTGGAAAATACTTTACCTGAACTTTTGAAAGATTTGCCTATAAATCTAAGACTGAGCCTCTGGTTTATGCAAGATGGAGCTCCACCACACTTTACGCGTGCTGTTAGGGAACATCTTAACAATGAATTTCGTGGGAGATGGATAGGGAGAGCAGTCCCATTGTTGGCCTCCAAGGTCTCCGATCTAAACCCGTTGGACTTAGTATCTGGGTTATTTGAAAAGTTTAGTGTACGCAACACCGGTAAACGATCTTTCAGAGTTGCGTCAACGAATAGAACACTGTTGCCAGATAATACGAGAAAAACCCTTGTTTTTTTGAAAGAGTGCGCGCTTCTTTGAAAGCAGATGTAGATCTTGTCAAAAATGAAGGACTCATTTTGAACATCTTCTTTAGTTATAATCTATTTTATGTTAAAATGCAATAACATCTTAATAAAAACCACTAAAGCAAACTTATTCTGCAATTGCGATAAATCGCTGTTATTCGTAAACAGTTAATTTTGGACATAGTTTATTATGACTTAACCTTATTTTCGATCGTATTACATGCCCTTAAAATGTTTAAACGATGTTTCAAAACACCCTGTATTTACTATTATCTCTGACTGCTTTGGCTACACAAATAAAACTTTTAAAACTAGAAGATTAGGTGTGTCATCTAGTGACTGTAGATTACTTTACAATATCTATTTAATTATTTTATATATTCTATTAATTAAAACTACTCCATTGGGATAACACAAATATGGTAATTTACAACTAATGGTGAGATTCTATGCATATCTATAGCGCCTATAAAATTATCTCTAAGCACAGATGCATAATACAGCTTATATACATAATAAATGTGTGATAATGTGCGATACCTAAATATCAGAAATCAATGAAAGACCTAAGACCATTAAATAGAAATTTATTTAAGCTTTTCGCATAAAAATAAAACTTTCAATTTAACAACAAATGCTATCTTATCAACTAAAATAATTAAACTAACGGGTGGATACCTACATCTTACCATCTTATATAGCGTCAGAAGTTTACAATATTCGTATTTCTAGTGTTGCTTCTTGTACTATAAAAAAGTTTACCATTTATATTTTACTTCACTTTTATTAGGAGATAACTTCTTACTTTCATTTTTTGTCTCATCGTACAAGTTGAACGTCAATGAAAGATGGCTATTAAGCCAGAATTCAGCAATTATAATTGGTATTACCTACATTTCTGTCACTTCTCAATGAAACCTTCTGGGTACTGATGGCAATGTAAATTTCGCAATTATAATATTATTTAATAACGAGAGCAAGTCCTAAAATGTATATCTTCAATTAAGCTCTCTCAGTAAAATTAGTGTGCTATATACAAAATACATCATAAAAAAATATGGATTATATTTGTTTTCCAAAGAAAGATAATGTCAACATTTGATTATAATAGGTTTTGAAAATCCTAACTTAATTAAAAAAAAAAATATTACCCACTTTCCTTAACTTCTAAATCCACTTCATCCATAACCAGTACGGGTAGAAGTCATATATGGTCATCGAAGGTTAAATATTTCTTCCTGCATTCAACTTTTTCTTTAAAAGTCAGTTCATCTAGACTTTACCTTGCCACTTACTTCCAATATCTTCTATTAAATGAGATAGTCCAATCTTATAATAAGCTATTTTGTTATCTACTTTTTTGCCATGAATACTTTTCTTCACAATTAATAAGAGCCACTAGCTTTAACAACGCAGTAAGCACTGAATTTGGAAATGATAGTGCAGAGTGCAGAGTAAGTTCCTGCGCGTGCACGCAAAAAGTAAATACACCTAACAATGTAGAAACCTCGAAGATAAACCTTCTTTGTTTTATTTATTTACTTTAGTTGATTTATCCCAACAAAACATCTTTCTTACGATTTTGCGGCTAATATGGGTAATCCTACTATTTTGTAGGCGTATTGTCTAACTATAATATGGATAAAATACCTATGGTAGTAGAAGTTTTGAATACAAGTTTTATTTGAATTAACTGCTTATATGTCACCTAATGTAAAAATACTAATACATCGAAATTGAATATTTAAATAAGCTAAATATCTAGGTAATTCAGCAACTGTTCAGTTGTCTAATTGCAATTAGCTATTGTGACTACTTTATTTCTCCTTGTGTACATAAATTTAAATTTGGTCACTAGGTTTCAATGTAAAATGCAAGCCAATCTATAACAAATATGGAAACTACAGCCGACAAGTTTAGAGCTTTACACAAATAATTGTACATACATGAGATAAAATAAGTTATTTTTGGAAACCTACAAAACATTTTTATACTCGAAAAGAACATTTTGATTGCAACTTTAAGCTTAGGTCTTGCTCAAATGTTGTTACAATCAACAGAGGAGTACTTTCTTGATACAAATAAATCTCACTTAGGATCAGGTAAACTATTAGTAAGTATATACCGAGGTAGCATATACTTTTCTGCGAACAGTCAAATTCACACTTTACCAATAACCCAGTAAACTAAATTCAAATTTCCCTCAATTATTTTCAGTAACTTCAACACTAAAGCATGAAGTTACCTAGGATTTTGTGTTACATTAATAGTTATTTGAATACCTTTAAGTTGAAGTTACCAAATAAAATTGCGGGAAATTTGAATTTTGTTTACAGGGAAGTATTTTAAATTGAATTCGGAATAATAAAGACATTTTTCAAATTTTTACGCAGAGGTGAATGAATAAACATAACATGACATCTCCTATTGAAATACTTACCCTAAAATAAAAGCACATTTTTTGGGGAAGATATAATTTTTCAATTTGAAACTCTTCTGAGTTTGCTCCACACCAACTGTGACATATCCATCTTCTTTCACCTTATCCAAACAGCTCGCTAAAGCACTATGTTTCACTTCAATTGTATTCACCCAATTCTCTGAAATCATGCTGAAGCTTTTAAACTCTTTGTCGACAACGATCTTGCGATCTGAAGTCACAAACTCTTCAACTCCATAAATTTCACAAGTTCTAGCAAAACCGCCTAAGCTGGCACCGCTTTCAAATAGGGTCGCTACGAGTTCGGTGCTACAATTTTATTTCGTTTGATCCTCAGACGTGATTTCTAAATCTTGTAACGCAAAAATCCTTTTTTGTATATTATTTACTGGAACGTTTAGTGGAAGGCTATCTGGAGCAATTCGGATACTTCTAGCAACATTTTCAAGATCAATAACAGTGCCTTTAGCAGCTATGTATTTATTGTGAGTTATCAGCTCCAGATCAATTTATTACCATTCGTTTCGAGAACATTATTTAATTGTGGTATTTCCTTTGTAAATAAAATGCAGATCATAGTGTTTGTCAACAGTGAGTTGATCGAGAAACACTTTATCTGTTTGAAGTGTAATTCCTACGCTGTAGCCCGTCATTTTCAGTACAGCTTTTATAGACTGATAAAGAGTGTCATGCTTGCTTAAGATCCGTGCAAATTGCTTTCTATGCACACTTCTATCAATCTCATTATAGCAATCTAATTATACATATCGATTTCGATGAAATGTAAACTTATGATCTTCAAGAATATTTTAATAAGGTAAGTTAATTACTTGAATTGGGCTCGTTACACCTGGCAAGTTTTAAGATTATACCCAAATCACGTTCCTGTTGAATTAACTTTTATAATCTATCTGCATCACTGCAAAATATTAAAAGATTTTGAGAATATAAGATTTCATAATCAATTCTGCAGCACATTCAAAGAATAGAACTTCCCAATTTATTGAAGTGGTTTTGAGCAATCTTTCATTTTGTGGTGTAATCGAGTTTACATTTAGTACTTTAGTAAAGTCATATTTAATTGTTTCTTATACGCCTTTCAGATTCTCATCCACTATATTTTATTGAAGTATGGTGCATTTTGTGGAAACTTGAAGTATATAGAAAATACAAACTCAATATTTACGAAAAAACATTAATGTAGGGAACTAGGGAACGATTGAAAAGATTCTCAATTTCTTTCTAATAATAATAATAATCACTTTATTTTCAAAAACACAAGAAAAACGTCAAAAAAGGAAACAAAGGAACAACTCCTTACTAAACTAAGTATTTCAGTAATATAACTTAAATATTTGCAAAAAAATCTCCCAAACTATAACAGTTTTTGTTTAATAATAAATTTTTGACAGAATTTTTGAATTTAAAAAATTGCTGTATTTAATATTATTGGACAGTACATTGTATAGTCTACATCCAATGAACTCAACACTTTTTTAAAATATTGCAGTTTTATGAGTTGGTGGAAGTAAGTAATTGTCTAATCTAGTATTATAAGTATGATTAACTGAATTACAAAATTGATTAAAATTTTTATATGCAAAACATAATGTTTCCAATATATAGATATCGTAAAATGTTAATATTTGATGTGTTTTAAAAATTGATTTACACGAATCACGTGGTTTTAGTCCGTAGATTATTCGTAAGGCACGTTTTTGAAGAATAAAAATCCTTTGTGCTGCACTGGATGCACCCCAGTAAAGAACACCATACTTCAGTCTAGAATAAAAATCTGAATAGTACACTGTTTTCAATACATCCATACTACAACTCTGTTTTAAATGGTACAACGAATAATTTATCCGTGCTAAATTCTTGCTATTTTGGAAAAATCTAAGAAAAAATCAAATACATGAAATTGCATAAAATCAAGGAGCAGAAAATGAAGCTGAAGCTGAATAAACACAGAGGTAGGTCTAGAAACTGAATAAACACTAAATTAAAATTTTACAAATAGCTACTTAAACAAAAAATACATCAAAAAAATAAATAAATGAAGAAGTAACTAACATAAATTGAAGTGAAATTACTAATGAATGATTACAATAAGCATGTTATCGTATATAATACAATGCATCAATCAACTCTAATTTATTTGGAAGCTCTATTGTAGATGCGACCTATCTCTATCCAAATTTAAATTCGTGACATCTTATATAACTTATATTTTCTTATGGGTAAATGAGGGTCTTGTTTTTAAATACAAAATAACATTAAAAAAGGAACTCGATTGGTCTAATTATAGGTCAGTTTAATTTGAAGGGTGCACGGGAATAACGATCAAAGTCCATTTTTTTGTGAAAATGAGGTAAGGGTGCCATTTTGTAGGAAATTCTAAGTATTATAGTAAAGCGCGTCCAAACTATTTCAAAAACGGTCGTAGTCCGTAGAAATCAAAGTTTAGTTTTTGTAGTTTTGTTTTAAACCTTTAAGTCGTAAACTTTAAAATTCATTTATCTCTTAATGTATGAATACGGACTTTGATCGTTATTCCCGTGTACCCTTCATTTATATAAAACAAAGCTTTCTGTAAAAGCTCTCCGTTATCGAAGAGACTATAATCGAGCTTTGTGGCGCCATCTAACCGGTGTTAAATGCACCAAGGCATTGTGTATTTTCTTAAATCATTCTTATTACAAACAGCAAAATTTTATTAAACTCACTTCGCTCACCCAAATACAATATAAAACAAATATTATTTTATTTATACTGGTAATTAATTTAATTTAACATATTTTAATTATAATTAACCATAATAACACCAGATGGCAGCATATAAGTTTCGGTTTGACAACTGTTGTCAAAATATAACCTAACATTCTTAAAGATGAAATTATGGTACATTGGCTTTAATTTATACAATCAAGTTAATTCAAGTAAAGAATTAGTGATATCCGATTTTATTAAATCGGAATATGAAGACATGTAGACATTATTCTAGGTCATACCTTTATAATCGCACAAAAATCAGACAGCGTAGAATTAATTGGAGCTTTTAAAAATAAAATCTGCCTCGAAGGAACTGACACTGTTAAAAGAATCACAAGTGTTGATAATATTATTTTTATTTTGTATTCCAATGGCCTTTTGTCTAAGATAGACTCTGTTAAAGGGGACATAAGTGATATATCGAATTTTTTAAATGTTGAAGACCCAGATGGTTGTTAAAGATTATATAACTGAAATTGCTTGTGGATTCAAAATTAACATTGCTCTTTCTTCCAACAATAAACTATTTAATATTCCAAATAAGTTAGATTATAAGGGTAGAAAAATTAAGCAAATTGTGGTAGGCCACGAGCATTGCTTGATATTAGATCAAAATGGTGATGTATTTAGTTTCGGTTGTGGAATGTAATTTACTTAAAATATAATCTTGTTAAGGTACTTGAATATTACACATTTGTAGCCGCGGGCAATTAGGGCATGGTGTGCTGGAGAATGAAACGAATCCAAAATTAATAGAAGCTCTTGCGGGTATTAAAATTGATAAAATAGCAGTTGGAGGTTGGCATTCTTGTGCCATCAGTGTAACGGGGGATTTGTACACATGGGGGTGGAATAGCAACGGTCAATTAGGGTTACCAAATCAAGGAGACATATCTGTATTTGCAACCCCACAGCCAGTTTGCTTTGAAGATTCCGATTGTAATGTGGAAAACGTAGCATGTGGCTCTAAACACACTGTGATTCTTATAGGTACTTAGAATATTTGCCATTTTAAGAGTATAGTTTAATTGATGCATGGGTGATATTGTAGGAGGTTTATTATATGGAACAGGATGGAATAAATATAAGCAACTTGGGCAAACTAATGAGAATGTGCATGAGTTTGCATTATTGAGAGATTTTTGCAATGAGAAAATAATTTCTATTAAATGTGGACCTTGGTGTACTGCAGTGGTGACAAAATAGTTCAGGGATATAAAATAAATTTGTTATTAAATTAATGCTTACTAAGTATTATTATATTTAATAAGATTAAACTATTCTATATTTTCTGAATAAACTTTGCTTTTTGTTTTTGTCGTATTTGTAGTATTCTTTATATATTTTATATTGTACTTAAGATATATACATATATCCTTTCTCAAAAGTTTCACAAATTTAATTATAATAAATAGTAATTCAGTAATAAAATTGAAATTAATCCCTACATTACGAATTTATTTACATCACGTGTATTTCTTTTAAAATGTGGACCGTTTTTACAAACTTCCCATCTTCTTAACATTATAAGAGCGAGAGTCTACATCGAATTTTTTTATCAAAGCAATTGAGAATTGCCTACAGTAATGATAACAGACGCAGAATTGTGATCAAAGTATGATAAATAACGGACGTGTAGTGCGGAAATAAGAATGAATTAAAAGGGCAGCTTTTCCGCATTTGTTTCCACAACTATTTTGGATTCTTCTCTTTCTTAAAATAGTCCATTGTAATTGAGTTTGGTGACGTCATTAGCCCATATATTTTTCTTACAGCTGTTCTGAATAAAGTCCTACAGTTCATACCACTCATACCAGTCCATGTTCTGAGATTGGGAAGGGCATGATATACAACGTCTTTCTCTCTATCTCTCTTTCTCCTCATTTTTCCCATATATAAGGTGATACCTATAACTTATAATAGACGATATTTCTCAATGCGCACGATGTGACCCAAGTATTCTACTTTTCTGCGTTTAATTGCTGATCGGAATGAATAAATTATTTATCTTTATCGCTACCTACATCGCATTATCATGTCTGTAAGCTTCTATGTATTCACTATTACGTTTTTATTTAAACTATTAAAAAAGTAAACTTTAACAAGTTTCTGTATTCTTAATTCTCTATTATTTAAAACTACTCTTGTTCTCTTAGTTTTTTTCGCGTGCACTTCTACCCTCTCCCTCTCTGACATAGTCTTGCCAGCTTCTAAATTCTGTCTTTTACATGTCAATCATGGTGAATCCATTAAACTCTAAACATCTATCGGTAAGACGATAACTCAAATGCCTAAATGTGTTTACTTAAATTGTTACTTCTGTTTATGTCCAAGCCTCCACTTGATGTAATACTTAGTACAGGAAGGAACATTTTAGAATTCTAAAAATATCTACCGTTAAATAACAATGGACACAATATACATCTTTGAGTACTGCTCTTTTTTTATTCTAAATTCTCTTCATAATTGATTTTTCATTCAAACTATGGCCTTCTCATGTTCAAAATAATAATATGTTCAAATATTTTTTATCAGTTATTGAAAGTTTTTGGATTGGTGGTATATATGGAAATTAGTAATATGCTATAAAAATGTTCTTTCCAATCCTTTATTATTAAAAAATCACTGTCGACCGGTTTCGGCCTATGCCATCTTCTGGAAACACTAATATGAAATTACAGAATTATAGTATATTACTAATTAGAGAATGAAGAAATTTTTCATATACTTAAATTACATACGTCATAAAAGAATTAGAAGCTAGGTCATATTTAGCAGATGTAATTAACATTACAATAAAACAGTTTAAATAAAACAAGACAATGCACAAAATAAAATAGAAAACAGGTTAAAATTATTTATGACTTGTTTATTTTGTGCATTGTCTTGTTTTATTTAAACTGTTTTATTGTACCTAATGTTAATTACATCTGCTGTATATCACGTAGCTTCTAATTCTTTTATGACGTATGTAAGTATATAAAAAAAAATTCATTCTCTAATTAGTAACATACTATAATTCTGTAATTTCATATTAGTGTGTCCAGAAGATGGCATAAGCCGAAACCGGTCGGCAGTGATTTTTTAATAATAAAGGATTGGAAAGAACATTTTTATAGCATATTACTAATTTCCATTTTTTTATCAGTTTCAATCGAAAACAGAAAAAGATGGCTTATTATGGAATAATTAGTTTTCACTATGTAAAAGAAATAATTTTGCTGATAATAGGCTGTCACACGTATCCTTTAGATAAGGTTTTCTTTTGCGATTTTAGCCTCAGCAAGAACCCCACATAACATTTAAATCATTCAGTAAAGCTCTTCAATTCTTCATATCAGACAGCTTTGTTATATGGAAAATAATATTCGTGTAGTTTTTATAAGCTTAAATTTCGAATAAAATAACAAGAAATACTTTTATGTTAAGTGAATAAACTAAAATATCTTGCAACGTTGGAGCACACTGCGTATTTTTATACTATATAGCTTCCTAGAAAATCGTTAGATATCGAAGTATTTCCTTTGTAACAGTTTTAAACGCGTGTTACGAAAAAATATCTTACGATAAAGGGGAAATATGTAAAAAATGACACCTTCACATATATAACTAAATCAAGAACACTTATAACAATATAGCTAACCAAAACTACTGTTTTTCTATGTATCACACGTACACTTCTCACAGGAAAAATCGGGACACCAGCAATTCAGAATTTTAAAATTTCTTGATTGTAAATGCAACTTTCGGAGAACGTATTCACTTATCATAGCCATAAATCACTTAATTATGATTATTACCGCGATCAAAGGTAGCGACTAGAAATTTAAACAGAAAAATAAATATATAGAGAGAAAAAGGTTTATGTATAGAATAAACAAATCGGAGTTCGGTGCGGCGTTCCTTTAGAAATACCAATGAAAAAAAAAATACCTAACAACAAAAAGAACTCTTGAATAGACGGCTTCATTTAGAAATATATGTGTATTTAACTTGTTTGATGTTATGTAGAGATAATTCTTTTTTTAAGAATGATGATGGGGTTTTATTATTTAAGATTATGTTACTTGTTAGTGCTGCTTTGATATTAGTTACTTACTTCGATTTATGCTCGCGAGTATTAGTTTAGCAATAGACAATATGTCAGTCAACCTTCTCAGTTTTGGGATAATGTGATTTTGACAGATTTATTGACTACACTATTATTGATGTATTAATTACTATTGTTGTTTAATATTCTTAAATATTGTATTACTATAAAGTTTTCTTCTATCTATAAAAAATTACCAAAACCAGGTTTAAGATTATTTACAAAATTCTTAAATAAAGCAATTAAGTTCGCAAAGAGATTATTTATTTTATGAACCCTCCGTTTATTGTATTTTCAGGAAATATGTATATCTTAGCTATCGCCTGTGTAATCTGACGTCGTTGATCTATTTTCTTGAAATATGGCCAACACTGGGTCTCTTTACAAACTGTCTTTATGTAGCACAGGTTTATTAACAATTATTTACAATATTATTGAATTTATAATACATAACAAACATTGTAAGAAAGCATATTGTTCGTCAATCTCAGTTAGTGCTAAAATATTTATTTTTGAATTTGATACATTTAATACTTTTTCGTTGCTACTGCCTGAAGCTGTGCTACAGACCAAAAATGTTGGCTATATTTCAATAAAATAGAACGACATTGGATTAGACAGGCGATAGTTAAGATATATTTCTTAAAAATACGATAAACGGAGGGTTCATAAAATAAATAATTTCTTTGCGAAATTAATTGCTCTAAAAATTTTGTAAATAATCTTAAACTGTTTTTGGTAATTTTTTAATACATAGAAAAATATTTTGTAGTAATACATATTTAAGAATACCAAACAACAACAATAATGAATACATCAATATAGTGTAATTAATCAATGTGAAAATCACATTGTTCAAAAACTCAGGAGGCTGATTGACATATTGTCTATTGCTAAAGTATTACTTGCGGGAATAAATCAAATTAAATAACTAATATCATAGTAATAGGTAATATAATTTTAAAATCCCATCGCCATGTTTTCTTAAAAAAAGAATTATCTCTACATAACATCAAACAAGTTAAATACATATATGTTATTTCTAAATGGTGCGCTACTCAAGAAGCCTTTTAGCTGTTATGTATTTTTTGCAATAATATTTCCGTATTAGGTATTTCTAAGGAAACACCGCCATCGAAATTCCAATGTGTTTATTTAATGTATAAACCTTTTTCTCTATATATATTTATATTTTGTTTAAATTTTTAGTCTTTACCTTTGATCGCAATAATACACACAAAAAGTGATTTAATGGTTTGAAAGTGCATATATCCTTTAAAAGCTGCACTTACACCCAAGAAATTTTAAAATTCACATTTGCTGGTGTCCCGATTTTTCCTGTGAGAAGTGTACCTATATAGAAAGTTAATAATCTGGTAATAATCAATTTTTTTCATTGATAATTACATAAAAGCACCATATATTTTGTTATAATTTTCATACGAAAGTATATATAAGTGTACTTTTGAAGCAAACTAATTCCAAGGCTGGGTAAACCACTTTCTTCCTTATAATACAAAATCTAAAAACACGAAACGAAATTTAAAAGTATATAAAATTGGTTTTTAAATTTACATTATAAAAAGGATTATTGGAATAAATTTGATTTATGGACTTGCTTGCGTACCTTACAAGTGCATGAGATGAGCGAATATCGGATGGAAAATTCAAAGAACTAACTCAAAAATACAACTTCTTTGCATACGTATAGATACAAAGTTATAAATAAAAACATGAATATAAGTAGGTATAGTGAACCTAAAATGAGATGTACATATGTCGTCATATCCGTTTTGAGCGCTGGAATCGTCGGAAGAGTCTATTATACTAGCTTTAGGGGCGTTCCTGTCACTTTGACAAAGTATTAATTAATTCTATCGTAAAAAAAATATCACCCCCACCACTAATGACTTTAGTTCCTCTATTCTACGCCGACATTACGATGACGACATATGTACTTCTCATTTTGGGTTCATTCTATATTATAACATCATTGTTATAACATTTCTTTAATTATTTATTTAGATTTCTACAACAACGAGAACAACTCAGAAAATATGAAGCCTATTAGGTAGACATAGAAAAGAAAAATAAGACCACACAGGGACGGTCAATCAATCAGTGATTAACATCATATAAAAAGTAACATTGAGAGAAGTTATAGGGAAAAATTAATATTAGTAATTTTGCTAAAATTGATCAAATACGCTGCGGATGATTAGAGTTTTGAAAGAATTTAGACTACAATGAAATATATCAAGAAAATTGGAAACATTTACTAAATAATATTGCTGTATTGTCATTTAAAAAAAAAAATAGGAATGATATTAGACAGATAATAGTCACTCAGAATTCCGGGTTCAATGGCCATATTACTTCACGTTGAAACCACATCCATAACTCTTTTTTATTGACGTTTTCTCTTCAATGTGGTTGCCACCCGGAAATCCACGAGTTGATAAAGGATGATGATTGGTGCATTGCCCAAAAAGAGGTTTTGATTAGAGTTAAAAACATAACATTTTATACAATGTATAAGAACTTACAAGTTACATACAACTTTATTTAGCAATAAATGTAAAGCAAAAATCAAAATTAGATACTACAAAGTTATCACATGATACTAACGGCAAATTCGCTAACAGTTAGGTATTTTTATTAAGATGGAATGTATATACTCCAAGACTTATAGCGTAGATCGACTATATGAAGATATTTCACCGCTTTTTAACCAAAAGCAACATACAAAGTCTTTTATGAGCACCATATCGTTATATCATCATTGTTAAACAGATATTTCCTTTCTTTCGTTCTTGTTTGGCGTTTTTTCAATTATTTAATTTAGTTTTTTTTTCTTGGCATAACATCAGTCAAGTTAGAGAAACAAAGAAGAAATGCATTTTTATTTCCTTGTTACGTTTCGCTGCTTCTTAACAATATTTTCAAGCATCAATCTTTTGATTAGCACGAACACACTGATATATATTTACCAGATATATTCCCAAAAATTACAACATTCTTTGACTCCAAGCTTTCAATTTGCACAATGAGAGTTATGATTGCCGAGGACCACATCGAAAGCACGGCTCAAATCAGTACTTAATCCAATTACGAACTTTTATAAAGCTTTGTGATGATATAGTGTCACACAGTGCAATTTGAGATTTGAGTACATAAGATATACCGTGTTTCAAATCGTGTTTGATATTAATTTAGAAAACTGTTTTATTAGGTAAAAAAGGAATAAGGAAAATAAGTGTATTTTAAAAAGCCTAGAAAACCCGTGAACAAATTAAATGTACTGTAACCATAAGATTTTTAAAAACACCATTCAACAATAGACACATAGCTAAATTATATTTTTCGGAAAATATTCAGATACTTAAATTAGGTTAATGATTTTGTTTTACGTTTTTATTTGAGATGTCAAAGCCATTGTAGCACTTGGGTATCTTAATTAAGTAATGTGCACGTTTTTGTCTTGATAAAGGATGAAAGAATGAAGACTTATCATTACACAGAAAATCATACACTATAAAAATAATGCAGTAATTTTACCATGGTAACATGTTATAACGTTGTAAATTCACTACAATAAATCATGTAATCTTTACTTTACTTGCTCTTTTCTTGACTCAACTTATACTCTTATGTTAACATAGAAAAAGATTTTTCAGCAAAAATTATAGTTTAGCATGACTCCAAGATATTTTACTTTCTCTGACAACTGTATTTCTTCACTCAGGAATTTTAGGGATCCAAAACCATCTAGATTTCTTCTTCTCGTGAATACTATATTGTGGTCGTTTTAGAGGGATTGGCATTCATATATTTAAACAATACTGAATCTTTTGCAAATTGTGAAGGTTTGTAAACTCATAACTCAATACATCGTTAAATTTGAAGTAAGATTTACTATTTAAAGTTCTGATGTAATAGCAATTAATGAATTTATTTAGTATTGTACTGTATAATCTGTATATACTTTATAATCCTATAGTAAGCATACAATGTCTCCAATCAAATTTTATTTAAAGTAGTTTATGATATCGATGTTTATTTGATAACCTCGAATTTTAAATAAAATCAGACACTAAATAAATAAATTTATATAGTTTTTCGTTTCCGTTTTAATACACTCAGAAAAGTACCTGCATTGAGCTAACCAACATTTAGTTAATTTATGTTGATTGTATATGGCGAACCAAAATTTTTTGTTGCAGGAACGAAAACAAATGGTAGGTAGTTGTTGTTAGTACAACAAATTTATATTGTCATAGTAATCCTAGCAAGAATTCAATCCAATCCTTTGAAATGTATCACGTGAAAAATAATTGTTGAAATAATTTAGTTATGATAACCAAAATTTAAGTGAAATTAACCAAATCTTCTTAGTTAGTTCAAATATATATATTGTGCTTCAATTTATCAAATTTCGAATATTCCATTTTAAATGAATATTTAATTGAATAAACCACAATCTTTAATCTTGTTTTAACAACGTACTTATTTGAAGGAGACATGCGATCCATATTGTAACACGCTAGGTGTTTGTTCCGCATATTGGGGGTTGATCGCGAGGATCAGTCCGCCGCTGTAATATGCGGTTAAGAACATCACCCTCTCAACGATCACAGCTCCTATTAGACGTTCATCTGGTAAATATACCAGGTTAATATGTTATAAACGTACTTATCACCCCAGTTGTGCTAAATATGTTCCGTTACTGGAATGAAACAAGAGAAACGCCATCTGTGGGACAATTTCTGCAATACATGTAAGTATTTAACGTATTTGCTGTGCTATATAGAGCGAAAACTGCTACAAAATACATGTGCTACTATCGTACTGATATTCTTCAATTGCTACAACCCAATTTGATTTAATGCTTCAGATTTGTCTATCTAACCGCATTTTTAGTTGAATGGAAAAAAAAACGCTGTAACTTCTAAGTATTAAAGGAGCCATTTCATTGTTAATTCGAACAAGTTTCAAACTGTAATTAACTAAACCGATCAGTTAAATTCTTCTTTATAGAACCCGGGCAATTGCTTTTGTTTAACTCAATTTTGGTCGTATAAACAAAAAAAAATCAACAAAAAGCATTTTGCCAATTCAACACAGTAACTTTTCTATCTTCCTATTTTTACCGATTTTTTTTTAAATCAAAAAATCCAATTTAATTTAAGATAGATTTAATTGACGTTTCGTTCCTGTCGACAGCAACTTCCTCAGAATGGTATAACTATTATTCAATAATTTTATTTTCAATAGAGACAACAAAAATCTTACCTTTAAGATGTATTCATTAAATTTATGGTATTTTTTTTATTCATATTGTGACGTTTCTCTATTACAAAAAAACGTTGTGCGGGTTAAAAGAAATAAACCGGTGACATATTTAAATTAACCAGATTTATTTACACACTTAAGGACTATTTAAAATTTATTAAATAAGATCAAACAAATACTACAAATTAACTTACTCACTAATTACTATTAAAAACGCTTATTAATTATTAATCACTTAATTACTAAAGTCTTAAGTTATGTAAACGATTTATTTGCATCGATATTTATTTTTCACGTATCTACTAATTTCGCATCGTTATTCTCCTTCGCTATTCCGCTTATTCGCACTATTCAATCTCGTACTGACTGACTGCTCCGGCCAATAGCGTCGCCTTATTTATATTTCGCGCCGGGGTTACTCTTCCGGAAATATCGAGTGCGTGCTTCGTGATTGAGAAAAGGACAATCACGAATCTTCGACCCTGTACTGCCCTCTGTCATTCTTGTTTCGAACCTCGTGCGTAGTTCCTTGTTCCGCTACGCGAGCGCCATCCAGGAGCGCCTAACGAAACCACCGTTTTAAAAATGGCGCTCGTTACAATATGATGTAAAAAGTGTAAATGAAATTGAAAATTGTATATTTCACATTTATATACTTTTATCTTAAAAGTTTTATATATTTTTTAAATATAATAATAAATAAATCATTATTTATCGTTTATTTGTGTTTTGACGTCTGATCTTTCACTCAAAAATTATAGAATATACTAGACAATATTAGAAAAATTTGGCACAATGCTAAAATTAGGTTGTTACTAGATTTTGTGGGTATAACGGTATATTGATACATATAAAACTTACTTTCTTTGTAGTTTTCTATATACAGGGTGTATCAGGTATAGAGGTAAATATAATAATATGTAGCAGCTGTAATCATACACAATCAAAAAGTCTTAATGCACAGGGGGTGTATCTGTAAGCATTAACGAGAACAAAAAATTTTATAGAATGCCGTGGCTAGACCGCACCTGTGCCCAACCTAAATGCTGTCCCGAGTATACCCACATACCACTATCATTCAGACCTTACCGCTGTTAGTTTTGTGTGGATCGCCGCTGGAGTGCAAGCCACTTCGAACATTTTATTTAAATTCTTCCTGTCTCGAAAAAGCGATCCTTTTCAGGACCATCATGATTTCATATAAAGAAAATCGAAGCTTGATGCATCGCAAAAGTGCGGGAATGTATAGATTCATTTTTGCGCGATATAAAAAGGCCGTGTTTGCAAATTTCTGGTATCTACATTTATTTCTGTGTAATTCGAATACAATTCATTTTGCGTTATATGATTAAATAAATCCAAAAGAAATAACTCAGATCAGTGTGGTACCGTTATTAACAACTAACTTCTATTCGACAAAGCAAAAGAAAAATATTTACGTTTTTGTAACTACGAAGTTGCATATCCGTTGAACTCGAACGTGTTATCAGGATATTAAAAATAATACTTTGTAGACTTACGTAAAATGCTCTTAGCAAAAAAGAATGTTTTATTTATAAAAAGAAGAAATTTAAATGCCTCAGTTTTCTATTTTTACAAGGCCTTATTTATTCAGAATGACGTTAAATGAACTACGGCATACCATTAAGAATAATACTAAATGAGTGCAATGATTTATACATAATACCAGTTTTAGCGGGGTGCTTAACATGACGTTTCCTTGCATCAGGCCCGGACTAAAGAATTTTTGGCTCTAAATTTTACTTTTATTATTCTTTTAATGATGAAATCCGGTTTCGGTGGGTTTGTGCTTTATATGTCGCGTAGTTAACAGCCAAGCAAAATTTACTTTTTTATTTGACACAGCCTGTATATATACTATTTATTATAGTACATTTAAAAATGTCTTGACTGTTCGATAAATATACAATTTATATGTTAAAAATTACATAAATTACATAAACAATTACATAAATAAACAATGTTTAAAAAATACACCAACGTGTAAAATTGTTACTAACAATTTTTTACAGTGTGGGTAACAGTGAGAGATTTAGTGATTGTTCATCATGAAACAAATGTTCATTAGAGGCGTTACAAACAGCAATGTAGAAAGGTCGGGTATTATTATTGATTTTTATTATATTTTCAGAAAATCTGTAGCAAAAATTGTTTAGATTATTCCAAATTGTTTTAGATTTATTGGAAACAACTTAAATTTGGCCATTATAATATGTTTATTTTTCATTTTTTTTTTACTGGCTTTTAATTTTTACATAAAACACCATTGAGAACAATTGCAAAAACGGATAAAACGTCAAAATCATGAAACTCTTGAGATTTTTTGCCAATTGTGAAAAATACGAGTAGTATCTGGCACTAATTTTTGTACAAAATAAAATCGATTTGTAAATATGTATGCATGGACCCCGTAAAAAGCAAGTTCGATTTAAATTCAAGAAATTTCAGAAAGAGCATTGGCCAATGACAACAACTACAGATTTACTGCTATAACAACAACATTCAATATTTTTGTATTCTAAATGCGTATATGGAAATTTTCTTCGACGCACGAACATCACTTTCAACGTGCAGAGGAAAGAATTTAATGACGCAACTGTGATGTATATTATTTGAAACCCAATTTTGGAGTTTTTATTAATCTGACGTCACATAAGAGAGTTATCAAGAATATCACAAAAATGTTTCGGAAGTAGGTATGTAAGTGGGGTTTGACTATAAGCGCTAAAAGAATGTAAATTTACGTAGTTATTATATGCAAAAAGTTGTGAAAACATGCGCCTTGATACTAACGTTACCGATTTCGTCAACGGTACAATCGTCGAAAATGAAAATCTTTCACAAATACCGGTCAATATATTATTGTGTATTACCATCGTCGTAGGAATATTAGGAAATGTGAGTGTTTGTGTCGTGATAGCTAAGAATAAAGACATGCGCACCGCTTCAAATTATTACCTAATCAGTTTGGCGATATCGGATTTATTAATAATCGTCTGTTCTTTATTACCTTGGACTCTAAAGATTTTACTACATAGAGACGTATTCAAAGGATACGTCTGCGTTATCAAGAAGGTCGCATCGAAAACCGGATATTTTGCAACCCTCCTGACGATGTTATAGCCTTCAGCGTGGAAAGATATATCGCTATCTGCCATCCTTTCAGCCTGCATAAGATAAACAAACTTTCCAGGACTGTCAAGGTGATGATCGCATATTGGATAGTAGCCCTATGTTTGGCTCTACCGAAAGCATTTTACACCCCGTGCTTTGGCAACATTGATGACTTCCGACCGGTGATAGATGCGTACAAAGTCAATTTAGAGTTATTTATCTTCGTTAGTTATTTGGCCACAATGATTTTATTAGGCGTGCTGTATCTGCTTATGGGTTTGACGCTGATGAATGCATCCAAGTTATCATCGACGAGTAACGTTGACCAGAGAAAAATTATCAAATTACTCGGTATGAATTTTTATTTTTATTTTATTATTATGAAAGTACCTATAGATAAATTGTATGACACTCGCGACTACTAATTAGTTGGCAGCATCTAATATTATGCAATAAATATGTTTTACCTACAAGTTTCATTTCAGCAATGTTACACAAATCTGTTAATTTTATCTAATCTAATTGTTTTTTTTTTAACATATTAAGCAGTAAAATATAGAAAAACAATGATTCACTGATCATGAATGTGTTGATGATAATAAAATATTATAACTCTAGAAAGACCGGTTGTGGTAGCGCAATATGATTCATAATATTATTGTGGTAAATAAAAAACAATTTCCTTATATATATTATATTGCTATTTTTGTTGCTATGCAAAACAAAATAGCGTAGAGTAGTCATGCACTTATAACAACTATTGTGTAAAGGCTAACAATTACGTTATTTCCGAATGAATAAAGTTGAAGAAAAAATCTTTAATCTCAGCCTCTTAAATCTTTAACAGAATGCTTACGTAAACTTATGAAGAGAATAAATAGACAATATTTAATTAATGAATTGACATTTAATTCCTTCGACACTACAAAACAAATAAATAACAGTAAGTGCCATCTATATTCTAGGGTCTATGGAGAATTACGATTGGTTATAAACTAAAGATATGAGAAATATTTGAAAGTTGTAATTTCCATAGACGTTAAAGTATTCATGTTTTGTAGCAGTACTGGAAGTGCTACCTTAACTAAAACATTATTTTTTGTATGCCTGAAAATAGCTTTGTTCAAATAACCATCAAACAAATCACGAACTAGACATTTCTATTGTTACGATATATGCATAGATAAAGTAGGTTGGTATAGCTAGGTCGCTCTTAAGAAATTCGTATAACTGTGCTGCTCGCGCCATCTAGCGATACGTATCCCCGCTTAGCGGACATTTAGCGCGGTTACTTAAAAATTATTTAAATTTACCTGCAGGTATTAAAGGCAGACTGTGTTACCATTTTTGCGCAATTTTCAACATATTGAAATTCATATGTTGAAAATTGCGCAAAAGTGGTAACACAGCCTTCCTTTAATACATTTTATTGTTATAATATGAATAAAAAGACCACACATTCTATAATTACACATATATTTTCATTGAAACATATTTACAGAAAGTATCTTAACATAGATATATGTATAAATTATAAAGTATATTTCCTTTGCATAACTACATATGATTCGACATACTACATACAGAACAGAAGAAATAAAATACCTGTTGTCAGTGGCAATCTTGGTAGGAATAATGATGGAATAGCTGTTTTCCATAAAAACATGTTAGACGATATGTCTTCTTGAGTAAAATGACTATGGCAGATACGATGATTTCGATAAATTATGTGCCGATCCACACTTCACAATTTCTCATTTCCAGAAAGCTCAATCCATTTATTGAAGCGTTCGATATCGTTTTCTGGATTAGGAAACCGATGACTAGAGGATGTTTGGTCAGTGCAACCCATTACTGCAGAGGAACGGCCTCTCATGTCTAAAGCAACAATTATACAGTAAATCACTTGTATCACAACAATTTTCTGTTTTTAACTTACTTGGTGCAGGAAGAAGGCTTCGTAAAAAAACGTTTTACTACGGAATGCACAGGTGTTCTACACAAAACTAAAAGAAATAATAGAAAACGAAAAAAAAAAACTTCTGTGAAAAGAATAATTATTTGTTCAAGAAAACAAGCCGCAAGAATTTTTGATTTGATAACGCTCGAATCGATAACACTCAATACGCTATCAGAACCAAAATGACACAAAAACAACAATGGCGGTAACACATGATTTATTCCAGCATTCGGCGCCGCCTGGTGGTACCCCACAACAAATCGGTGACGTCACGACTGAATATAAACAAGCTCGTATTAGCGCGCCCCCCCCCCCCTGGATATATGTCTAAGCCGACTGTTATTAGTATTATTTTGCTATACAAAATAACTACTTGGAAACTATCAATAACTACTTGTACGAACAAGCCTAATATCTATCATAGCAAACAATTAAAAAAAACAGTAATCGAAGTAATATTATGTATGCTCTGGAAAAACTATATCTGACAAGATGGTCGTCCAGATTTCAGTGTTTACTCGCAGTCAGATAAATTTTCAGTCTGTTATGGAATCCTTATCAAATTATTCCCTGCTCTGAATGAAACAGAAGTGTAGACATGAAGTAAAGTCTTTGCAAAATAAAAGGGGCAACCGTACGATTCACCTTATGCTAGCTTTTCGGAGAAAAATCCTAGAGGTTGTAAATTTAATCAATAAAAAATACAGTATCCGTTGCAAATTACTGAACAATTCCTCAGAAGACTAATTATTAGAATTTAATAAATGCGTAACATAAAGAGCTTACCTGAAATACTAATTTACTTTGTTATTGTTGCATCCCTACTCTTTTGTCGGGAGGAGGATACCCGCAGGACGAACAATTATCTCCCTTGCTATGGGTTTTATCCAGCGGATCAAACTATATCGGAAAATTGAGCAGAAAAGGCTTTCACTTCCTGGGATATGCTGACGACCTTATCAAGTTGTTAGAAGGCGGTGTTCAAATGTTCTATGCTAGAAGACTTAAAACCACTAGTTGTATAAAATGAAAAGATTCCATGCGTCAAGGAGCAAAAATACCTTGAAGTATGATTTGATCAAAGACTTGCATGGAACCTACATATCCTGAATATGACCTACAAGCCCACTATCGCCATAAGCAGATGCAGAAGACTGTGTTGACAAAAAATCGAGGGCTTAGCCCCAAGATGACCCTGTTAAACACAAGGCTAATTAAACCTATTACAACATACGGAACAGGACTATGGTGGCCAAACCTGGGGGTTGGGAATACCAACTAGGCGCGTCTCCGGGGTGGTGGATAGGGGAAAGGCCATCTTGTCAGGGTTCGCTCAAAACGAGATGGTTAGTGGCGGCTATAAGTTTGTCCTCTCTCTGCTTAAAACCGGAGCAGGGTGAATGAAGACCGTTGCCGTGAACCACTCCCTCCTCGCCCGAGCTGTCGTGTTGTGCCTAAGGGCTTGCACAGGGTTCTACAACGATACCAGTTGTTGCTTGCTACCGAAAGCCCAACAGTTAAACCAGGTTCCGAAAGGGATGGGGGGTCTTGGCTTAACTGCACGGACCCAGAGGAGACAACCTCAACAAAAACCTAAATCACAAAGTGACGGACTAGGCTAATGGGATGCGTGGCTGGATACAAGACCAGTCTACTAGTTCAACCTTGGGCCCCCTGGCGCACCCCATTGTATGTAGCCTTACCTGCGCATCGGGCTCTGGGAGGTGACTTTTCTCCCTAACTACTCGTGGGGATCAACCATGGAGGAAGGACGTTTATTACGGGAGACACCGCTAATAAACAGGATTGGAGCAAACCGCCATAAGAAGCCTTCCACTTCCAGAGTGAGAATACCTCACAGGAAGGAACAAGGGAGGAGCAAAACGACTGAGCAGATTGGGAACAGGATGGCATCCATCCTCCCTAACTTGCGTAGCACTGTGTAACGCAAGGGCGTTGCGCCTGTGAGCACGTGAAATCGAAGAGGGAGACTTATCTAGCTTTAGGCCTTCTGATATCCTACACCTTCTGAAAGGAATAGGATTGGAAGGCCAGTTACAAAACAGCAAGAACAGGGGACGCAGTAGATCTTTTAGATCGCAGTGTGATATCACCCTTGCAATATATATACTATATAATATATTATTCGGAATGGCGAGCTAAAGGCGACGGGCAGAGGTGTGAGTGAGTTAAACCTCTAATCTGCCACTATTACGTCATATTTATATGCAAGGAACTGCTACGTGTACAGCATATAGACTTATGGAAAGTTAAGCACCGATAAATAAATCGCACGGTGCTAACCATCAAAAACTATTAGATGAACTTAAGAAGGCACCCTCACAGATATGCCATGTGATATGGTTCAGAAATTCAACTTAGATAGAAAGTATGAGCTTATAATGTCAAAATAATAGAGCGGAGGAAAAAAGAAAGTGATTAGAAGAAACAAAACGTCCTTACATTCACAAAAAGTGTTTAATTTTTTTTAGGACTTTGTAAATGTAGGCACGTTTTTCTTCATATACACTTTTACATACCACATTCAATGGATTTCAGCATGATATGGAAAGGTCCTTCCAGTAACCTTCAGCAAGGACATGACGGTAGTCCAGGCTGAGATTGCTGCAATTCATCATTGTATCAGAGAAATAGAAAGGATGGACCGAGTTTAGTAAAAGCGTCGTTACTTTCTCTGACAGCCAATCAACATTTTAAAGCGATCAGTCCAGTAATTGTGCAATAATTGTAAAAAAAAAAAAAAATTATTGGCTTCACCCTCAACTAATTTAGATGTAGGTACCAGATCAAGCTAATTCTATTAAAGAACAATAACTTTCTAATCTCCACTCTTACTTTTGTAAGAGTATGTAGAAATTAAAAAAGTTAATCACACTATGTTTTAAAAGAAATTTTGCATAGACTCCTGCCCTTAATGCTTCTAACGGAATATTTTTTGAAAGGATAACTGCAAGCAAATCATACCCCTTAAAATAATAATAGAATAATAATAATAATAGAATTTATTGACAACTACTACATTTCAAATGCATTGTCAAAAAGACTATATCACCGGTGAATGCTCTTCCTATAGCCTTTTGGGTTGATCTTCGCCCTGCCGTAGGTTAATCAATAGTAATAATAGTTTCCAATTTATAAGATCTAGATAAAAAGAAAGCTTTATTTATGGAAAGCTAAATAATTACAATTCATCCTAAACCCCGGGCTCCACTTAAAGGTACCACATGAGGCTACCTGTTCTAATTACTACATGGATTTGATAACAATTGAAATGTTCCTACACTAACTAAATAATATCCCTATGATTATTAATAATAATGTTTGCGCCCATGGAGCGACTTTAGTTATCTCCCATCATTCGCCAAGGAGTAAGAGAAAACCATGAAAAAGCCTTACTCTGAGAGCAGACCTGGGAAGAAGCCCCAGATTTTGTTATTGATAGCCAGCAAATTATTTTTATCCTTCTGAGTTTGGAAAAGGCAGACTCTACAAGCTAGTAAACCATAAACGGATTGCACAAACTATATAGTGATCACACTTTTCCGTCAAAGTTTAGCAAAATATGACATATAGTTATATCCTTCCTTAACCGGAAAAACATAAAAAAGATCACTAAATAATCGATACGATGTTACATCGTACTACTGTGTACAGACTGTGTTGAAAAAGCAAAATGATTTTTAAAAATGAAAAATTAAATTAGCTAGCTCAACGGATAAAATTTTTAAAGGGCGCAAAAGAACAATTAACCTCAGAGTTACCCTCGCGAATTAAAACTTGAATCCAACCGCGAAAAATAAATTGTGGGTGAAAGAAATCTGACTTTCTTAATTACACCAAAAATTGAAAAGGTTTAATTAAAAATAAAAGAACAGAATTTTGAACTCAAAGACGTTAAATAACAATCAAGAAATTTTATTATATAAAAAAAAGAAAAATAAATGTTAAATACAAATTTTTGCAGAAAAAAAAAACCGTGAACAGAGGGTTCTGGTCAAAATCAAAAACTGCATAAGATTCTAAATTACAATAAGACAATGCTAAAGCCTATATCAAACAATAGATTAAGTTGTCCAGGAAGATAATCCAATATCTTTCAAATCAAACCAGGTGGTATAAAATTAAAATAAAATAAAATCGTGGAACACCAAAAATTTACAAAAAAATGAAAACTAAAAGCAAGAACAATGCTACTATTCACCAACCCGAGGTGATTAATAAAATAAAAATGAAACAGCAAACTAGAAAACCAAAAATGAACTCTTTAAAATTAAAATGAGGGAATTAAAACTAAAATCTATCTTCCTGCACGAAATAAAAAATGATCTTATATCTAAATTGTGTACACAACAATATAACAACAATTATTATTAAGCGAGTTCCTTGATGGACAGAATAAAATTCAATATAAGCGAAACAAATCTTTAAATCAAAAGTATCAACAAAATGGCAGCAATGAATTTAAAAATTTACGTCTACTCACGTTTGCGTCTGCCAGGGAACTAACAATAAGTGTTAATCTCGACCGCTGCGTACAGCGAACCCGCACAGATCAGTCCACCAACGGACAAAATCTCAAAACATAATAACATAAACAAAACAAACGAACGCAAGACATTTAAATAAATGAAATTAAATTTAAAACAACTGAACACTTAACTAAATAAATCATATAATCAATTCATTAACTAAATCTTATATAAAACTAAACATTAATGATCTGTGAAAATTCTCCCGAAACATTGACAAAGGCTGATCGGAGTAAACATGACAACATCTGAATTTGCGAAAATCGGGGGGCCAGTCCACAGCAGTACGTAATCTTGGAGTATGTAACTATTATTATTACTACTATTGCATTAATATATAAATGTGTTACGTAAGTTTATAAAGTATAAAATTATACATACCCTACATATTTTAACAAAAAGTATTTGTAGGCAATATGTAGATACATAAATATCTTTTTTCTCCCTTCAATTATATGGATTTTTCGTTATCCGAACCATGTTACTCTCCTATTAGTCAGGGTAATAGAGTTTCTATTGTATTCGAAATCATAGTTTTATTATCATTTGGAGAGATTGTTGAATTGACTTAATGCATTATGTAAAATGTAATAATGTTTTTATTTGCAACTTTCAGCTGCTGTTGTAATTACCCTTCTCATATGTTGGACGCCAACCCGTGTCTACCGATTTTACATCTTTTATTTGGCTGTAGATAAAGAGAAACTGAAATTGGAAGAAAACACCGTCAATTATTACGTCAGAAAGATAACCAGAGCGTTATACTATTTCGTCTCTACAACTGTAAACCCCTTTATATACAATATAATGTCATCAAAATTTCGCCAGAGTTTCAAGAAGACCTTTCTGTGCAATATCGGAAAGCATCAGGATTCACAACCCATCACGGCTAGCGGCACTGAAGAAAATGTTATCGCTATTAGCAATCGTAATATGACGGAATAGCAGAAGCATCAAAACTGGTCACCAATCTTCATTCAGCGGTAAGTTTAAGATCATTATGAGGATCGCTTTTATATCAAATTTAAAAAAAAATCTCTGCAAATATTTAACAGGGATATGAATTTCGTAATGCGTCACGCAAAACGTAGTTGAATAATTAAATTATCTAGCCAGATAGTGTACATACCATATCACATTAAAACCACAAAAAAATACTCTTGTTAATCAAATAAAGTCGCCTTGGTTTGGACATGCAATTACCACCAATCCTATGTAAGTAATTAAGTATTCATGAAGGTGGGTGTGATCATAATATAATAATAGCCTTGCTAATGTGAGTGTAGATAAGCAGTTTTCGTTTCAGATTTAAACTTTACTGCTTTTTTTTTTTGGTAATAATATGAAAATGGCTAAATTACGCAAAATTGCTCTTAATTAAAATGTTATTTAGAACCCATGTTAGTTGTTACTTTCCCAGGTTTACTTCTATAAGAATTGCTGCTATACTTCGTTGTTATGTAATATTATCATTTTACATTCTAAATATTTTATATTACTAGTATATTATACCAATTTGTATTTTCAGTTTTTATATGGTATTTTCGGTATGATCCACTGCAAGAACTCGAGGGATGTACTATAGGATTTCAAGAGGCTAGGAAATCACCAAAGAGAAATTAAGACTGATTTTACTAGTTTATAAATGAATAATGTTATGATAAGTAAATCACTACACTTAATATAAGAAAATGTTTCTCACAGTGTTTCCTATTTTTCATACACATATACCTACTATGTCTAACGAAAAGGTTGAAAAGAATCGGATAGCTTGATATCTGGAAAACGATAAGAAAAAAAAGATTTTGAAAATGTTAAACAAGAAAGAAATGTCAAAGAAAATAAAAGTGTCATGGAACATCACAAAGCCTGCTCATGTTTCCTATTTTTCATACACATATACCTACTATGTCTAACGAAAAGGTTGAAAAGCATCGGATAACTTGATATCTGAAAACGATAAAAAAAGAAATACATTTTGAAAATGTTAAACAAGAGAGAAATGTCAAAGGAAACAAAAGCGCCATAAAACATCACACAGCCTGCTCATATCATTTGAAGCAACAAAATGACAAAAATACGGAAAATTACTCTTTATTCCAACCTTTAAATTGACAGAAAGTGCACGTTACTTACTTGTAATTGTTTTCCGTTAGCCTAAAGTTTTTCATTAATTTATCAAAATAATAATCATTACTGTACCTACCTGTTAGATAATAATTAGTGCGACATGAGCAATTAAGAGAGCAAGAAGCATAATTGCCTCAAAATTAATTTTTACATCTTATGCGATAAGAATTTCGATTATTTAACAGGTCCGTATTACCGATTTTTACAAAATTAAGGCCCTCTTTACCCAGATCCACCCTCTAATGAATTGATTAGTAGAGTTTAAGGTTGATCCACAGTAAAGTTCTCTAACCCCTTATTACATTTAACAAATACCTCTTGAATATTTATATATTAGCAATTTTTTTTCTATTTAGCGATTAAATTTTATTTGTGGAATTAAAAACAACAAGATCGTTTTTCGTGTATAACAGTTTTAAAAGCTTCAAATACTATATGCTACTGTAAAGTTCCTTGGCTTATAAGTTAATCAGCATTAACTGAAAAGATTCCAATTATTTCTGAAATTTCTTTAACCTCACGCGAAAAATATTCACTTTTGTTCATTACTGTTTGTGTATCTGAGACTTATGCACGTGGGAACATGAATAAAACTAAAATACTTCCCCGTAAAAAAAAAAGCACCCCGCTTGAATACAGGTGCTTGCATTTTCCGTTAAAAGGCAAAAGTTATAAATCAATGTATACATGCGTGTCCACGCAAATAAACCAAAACGTCCGGCTTTTTTATTTAAAATACTGTTTATAATTCAATAATATGATACTGTACTTAAAAGAAACTATAATATGTTGTTAAATATATACATAATAAGAACAATATAATATGTAATATGTATTGTCTTACTTAAACAGAAGTTATACAGACATTATAAAATATTAATCAAAACTAAGGTGCATTCCATTTAATTACGGTTACTTTTCGTCGAAAAGCATGTACTTAAGAAGAAAATAGTCTTCTGACAAACAGCACGCTACTTTCAATTAAAATAAACACTTTTCTGAGAAAAGGTATTCTTTTCGTTGAACATGACAAAAACCAAAAGTTATAAAACTTTTCATTTAATGCAATCTCTTTTCTCAGTGTATAAGTGTAAGCTTAAAGTGGAACTAATGCGAACATCAGATTACTGTCTGTTATCGTACGAAACAATGACTCTTACAATAGGCGTAATATAATAATGATATGTTTTAATACCTTGATATTTATCGCTAGCAAAATTAATTCATATTAACTATAATATGTAAGCACATGATATCGCCAGAAATGTTCTTCTTTTTGTGACAAAACCGCGCGTTATTTTTCCTGAAAAAGGTTATATTTCGCTTTATATACTTATGTTCCGCATCGCAGAAATAACTCTACTTTTATTTGAAGTTAAGAAGATAAACTACTATGAGAAACCTAACAACAAAGTTTACGTAAAGGTATTTTTAGCTATATGTATACCATTTGAAAAGGAGTACCGACCGGAACTTCGTTGAAGAATAAAGTAAGTATATATGAGGTAAACGGTCTTAAAATAAAATGCTAAATGCGCCTCAATATTTCGTTATATATTTATACTCTCATCAGGAGGAACATTAACAATATTATAAAGAATATGAATCAATAGTAATGAAATATTTAAAATAATACTTACAAAGTAAAATATAATAATCAAATTTAATGTATTTTAAATTTAGAATTTTTTATAAAAGTCAAAAACATTTATTGAAACAAGGTAATGTTACTTTGTATTTTGTAAGAATGTTTGCAATAAATATGGTTGAGTTTATTAGTGTCTGTTTTGAAATATTATGAATTTGATTACTGTTTAATATGAACCATTTCTAGAAATAACCGCTTTTTTGTAATTATTTCAACATCAAGATATTTAGTAATTGTCATAATTAAATTGTGGTCTAAATTTTTGAAATGTAAAGACAAGGCACATGAAGTTTACCTATAGCGACTAATCACTTATTATATGTTGGGTATTGCATTCTTTAGCATTTGCGAAGTTTGAACAATAATAACACCTTGACAATCACAACAAGGATATTATAGTCACCAAATTACTTTGGTCCAGAATTGGTAATCTTGTCTTTAGTTTTTGGTGAAGATTGTTCTTATGGTTGTTTATATTATATTTTGCAATTTGATATTTTTAAAATCTTTAAAAGTTTTAATTACTTTATTAGTTAAACCTTCTATGAAGTAATTTATAATATTTAAAAGTAGTTGTATTAGTATTTATCTGTTCATGTAAGGAATTTGGAGAATAAATTAATTTGAAAGAATATTTTTAGGGTAGCCGTTATTGAAAAAATTTTAAATATTAATTGAAAGAGTTTTTAAAATTTTTTCCAATAACGCTACCCTAAAATATATTCTTTCCAAATTAATTTATTCTCCAAATTCCTTACATGAACAGATAAATACTAATACAACTACCACTTTAAATATTATAAATTACCTTTCATAGAAGGTTAACTATAAAGTAATAAACATTTTAAATATTTTAAAAATATCAAATTGCAAAATATAATATAACAACCATAAGAACCAATCTTCACAAAAACTAAAGACAAGAATACCAATTTGTGGACCAAAGTAATTTTGGTATATAATATTCCTTGTTGTGATTGTCAAGGTTTTATATTGGTCAAACTTCGCAAAATCTAAGAATAGAATAACCCAACATAAAAGTAATAGTCTATAGGTTAAACGTTCATGTGCCTTGTTCTTTACATTTTCAAAAATTAACCACAATTTTACTTATTGACAATACTAAAATTCTTGATGTTGAAAAGATTACAAAAAGCGGTTATTCTAGAAATGTTTCATATTAACAGTAATCAAAAATTCAATTTAATTTCAAAACAGACACTAATAACATCAACCATATTTATTGCAACATCTTACAAAATACAATGTAACATTACCTGTTTACATAAATGTTTTGACTTTTATAAAAAATTCCTAAATTTATTATAATACTAGTATAATTGTGATTATTATATTTTAACTTTGTAAGTATTATTGTAAATATTTCATTAACTATTGAGTCATATTCTTTATAATATTGTAGATTCCTCCTGATGGAGTTTTATAAATATCATAACGAAATATTGAGGCGATTTAGCATTTTTATGTTAAGACCGTTTTACCCATATAACTTACTTTATTATATGTATACCTACAGAATTGATCTCATACAAGCTCCTTAAAAATCATGATACGTTTTTTTTTCTAGGCCGCGCACACTAAATCTAAATTTAGACAACTCATTATATAATTCTCCTCTGTTTATGTCAGGCAAATGCGCCGGAAACCGAAAACTTTCGCCAGTTGTTTCACAACCAGCGACTTTTTAAGTTAATTAGATGCGTATTCTGACATAACGTCCGCGCAAAACTTGCTATGAACAGCTCTACCGTCTCCACGGATTCGCCGGAAGAGGATCTAGAACGAATACCAATTTCCATATTACTCTATTTAATATTCATCGTGGGATTATTTGGAAATCTCAGTGTTTGTATAGTGATAGTGCGTAACAAGTCCATGCACACGACAGTGAATTATTACCTCTTCAGTTTAGCAGTGTCGGATATGGTGATTATCTTTTTTTCGCTGCTACCTTGGATATTAAACCTCTCGTTTGCGAAATTTCTCGAAGGAAATTGGTGCATCGTAAAAAAGATTGCTTCTAAATTGGGATATTTTGCTTCTCTCTTCACAATTACCGCCGTGAGTGTCGAAAGATACATTGCCATATGCCATCCATTTGCTGCTTACGGTTTTAGCCGGCCATCGAGAACTGTTAAAGTTATCTTTATCATTTGGTTGATCTCTTTCTTCCTTAGCGTCCCCAAAGTAATCTACAACAATTGCTATGGGACAAGAGCGACGTCTGATGATGATGATGAGATGACGACGAAGATATTCGTAAGGTCAATTTAGAATTAATTCTCCTAATTACGTACATCATCACAATAATTACCATCGTCATTTTGTACGCGCTAATGGGATTAGAATTGACGAGTAAGAAGATGTTGCAGATGGCTTCGACGAATGTGTCTAATCAGAAAAAGGTTGTCAAAATGCTCGGTATGTAAACGCTTTAATTTTTAAACTTTACCGATAAAAAATACTGATTTTAGTTGTGGTCGTTTTAACACTTCTCCTTTGTTGGACACCAACTCGCATCCATCGATTTTACTATCTTTACGAAAGCGCGCGGAAAGGACACCTTTACATGCAGACTCCTCTCAATTACTACCTCAAAAAGATAACCAGGACTCTCTATTATGTGATATCTACAACTATAAATCCCATTTTGTACAATTTAATGTCTAGCGAATTCCGAAACGGATTTAAAAAGACTTTCTTGCCTAAGAATTTTTTAGAACTGGAGAATATCAATGTACCGAAACATCAATGGTGTAACTGCTAAATTCAATCACAAACAAGATTGAATAAGAAGAAATCATGGAAATTTCCTCAGCAGAGTGAATTGAGAAATATAAAGATGAGAAAAATGTTTGATGTTGATTTGAAACAATACTGTACTTAACTGTATCATCGAAATGCGATAAATTTAAATACATATAATGTTACAAAAATTAATAATTGAAGGAAAAGCTTATAACTCAAGCAACACCATAATTTTAAGTGAACATTTAATTTTGATCTATATCAATAATGTAATAAACGGTGGAATGTTCATGCAGTAAACCGCAGTTGGAAACCGTCTAAATGTTTGATTAAACGTTTAATATTGGTTTATATCTAGTATAATAAACGCAAAATATTTGTTTGAAGTACAGTTTAACATATACGAACAATTAATATACAGTGAGCGGCATAAATATTGCAACATATGGGAAATTTTTTTATTATTAATACAATTCCAATTTTTTTAGGGGGATAGGTTGTGCATGTCTAGTAACCCCAAAATTTATTTGACATGCATCACGTAACCACTAGCATGGCGGTAAATTTAAAAAATATGCTATGAATTGCCAAGAAGTGAGGTTAGATGACATGATATCCAGAAAAGTTATTTGAAAAAGTTGCTTAAAATTAAATTCAGATGCTATGTGTAAATTTTTGTGAAGATTTAAAAAAAAATAAAAATCACAATTTTCCAATTATTGTTTAATTGAATTACTTTTTTGAAATTCACAGCATATTTTTTAGATTTACCGCCATACTAGTGGTCACGTGACGTGTGTCAAAACAGATTTTGGGGTTCTTAGACATGCACAACCTATCCCAAAAAAAAAAGTTTTAACATATTTTAATAATAAAAATATTTCCCATGTTTCGATATTTATTCCGGTCACATGATAAACTGCATTTCAACGTTTTATATTGCGAATATTTTATTACTAATTATACAGATTTTTATTCAACTATTTTATAGTTTCCAAAACCGTTTATTGTACACAGAGATTCAAAATGATTGTCAAATCCGCTCCTATAGATAGTAACAGGGTGTAGGTATATGTCGCGTGTTTGTAATGAAGGTTTGAACTAAGTCAGTGTTGGAACATAAGAAAGTAAACGGATCTGTCATAAATAAGATGTATATAAACGACTATGGATTGGTGTTTCTGCTTGTAAAAATGAAATGTAATTAATTTAACTTTACTAAATTATGATTTTATAATTCAGTACTAACTGGTGTTTAACTAAATTTATTTATTACTTTAAATTATAACATACAATTAGTATATCTCTCATCTCTCTCAGTTCTTATAGAAGAAACCGCATGCACACCATAGGGTATACATGCGGTTCGTATAGATCCTATTTTTTAGATAGCCGAACATGAAGTAATCTAATGGGGTTAGATCAGGCGATCTTGGTGGCCATCTTTGTGCTCTAACGAAACCTGTCAGCAAAAACTGTTGAAGGTATTGGCAGTTTTGTCAAGCAGTATGTGCTGGAGCATTATCGTGCTGAAAATGACCTGCTTCAAGCTCATTTTCTTGTAACTCTGCAATAAACAATTCCAACATCTGTTGGTAACGTTGGGCTGTTACAGTTTCCTCGAAGAAACAAAATTCATTTAATGTATGAAATTTGTATGTAGCTAACTTCTTCGCTCATTAAATTGGTAATAAGTATAGATAAATTTTTCCGGAAAACAGTTTTTTTCTTACGACAATCATTTTGAATCACATGGTATGTGTTTCATTGCCAAAACTATCCAAAACGGCGTATTCATGCACCAATATATTGTGATATTTATTTTAGAGTATGTTTTTTTTTTTTTATAACTGACGTTTCACTATATCTCTAAAATCATTCTAACGGCTACATTTACAGCCAAAAATGTCAAAATTATTTAATCGATTTTCAGTAAAAATCGGTTTTAATGAAACCAAGACTTGGTTCTATATCTGTTGACATTATATCTCTTACTATTTTAATTTGTTGTTTCATTAGTCATTTTATGTTTTAATTAAAATCTTTATTTTGAAATTTGGATATTTGACGTTTTTACGACCTGAAGTTGGCGTGGCATAGCCGAAACATGTTGTCTTAGAATATAATAAATACTTTTTATGAATCTAAGAACGTTTACTTCAAATACACCTCAGATATTTTATTATCATTATTGCCTGTTACTGTAACAAAATAGACCGAAGAACTGATCTTTACGTTAATTTCCGTTCTACAACATGTTTATGTTTAAAGTTAACATATACATATATGTCTCCATATCATGTTTACTTTACGTAGAAAATGGGATAGCTTTAGGGTAGTTCGTTTAGTTCAGCTACTGTTGATGATAGCTTTGCTATTGCAATGTGCGCATTCAGTTTCGTGGAATATGTGGTGAGGTGTTTTGAAGGATGCAGTGTTGTCAACGTCACAGTTACGAGTATTTTTGTCACAGTAAAAATTATATCACCGCATGTTATTCCAAACGACCCTCAAGTAAAAAAACAACGAATATAAGATTTATTTTATAATTAGCTGTTTCAAACCCGTGAAAACTACATAGTATACACTTGGTGTTGGCTGAATCTACAGCCGATAGTTTCAATAAAACTATTTCGATATAAAATTAAGCGTTTACGTTTGATGTCACATATCTAAAAAATATTTCTTTGCTGTCAAAGTAATTTATTTGGATAAAAGAAATCTCTTTAAAGAAAGCAGTCAGCACCGGATTAAGGAAGAAGGGAGAGGGGGTGGAGGTGTCAAAAGGGCCAACCGCTGAGGGCGGCAAAATGGGATTGAGAAATTGAAAAAAGGGAAAAGAAACTACAAGGACGGCATGCTGCTGACTTGCTCCCACTGAGAAATTGCCTAAGATCCGGCTCTGAAAGCAGTAACAACAATCTTAAATTTAAATTAATGTAGTAACTTAAATAATTAAATACAAAAAGCCCAGAGGCTGCGATATTATATAAGACTTCATGTCAGACGGCTTCCACAACAAAAAAAAAGTAATTTAAGGTTGAATTCAAATAAAGCTTCTTTATGACAAATACTTATTTTTTTTGCAAAGATATCTATTTCTTTGTGGGAAATAATATTTTTTCTCAGTGTATTTGCAGCCAACATCAAATTCAATTATTAAAACCGATGTAAACCTTACCTACATAAATCGCATCAAAACACATTTCATAATAGACTATAAGTACTCATTATCTACACTTATAATAAAAACTAGTTTCATAAAATGTTTTAAAACACGAATTCAAATTTAGAAACTGAGATAACTACGAAATTTTGAGTGAATGACTAATTTAATTTTGTATTTTTCTTAATTAGTGTTTTTAATGTCTTTTTTTAATAAAAGAAGGGAAATTGTTAGTATAAGGAATTATGTGGCCGTTATGTTAATAACGTAGATAATTATTATGACGTTTATAAATTATAAATAAGATCATAACTTTAAATTGTTACATTCATATTTAGGTATCTATAATGTAATGTAAAATCACGCAATTTAAAATCACCAAATGTCTAGCAAAGCTATAAATGCATACTTTTTTGAATGGTTTTGTATACAGGGTGTATCAAATAAAAAAAGTAAATTTTGCTTGGGTGTTAACTACACGATATATAAAGCACAAACCCACCGAAACCGGATTTCATCATTAAAAAATAAAAAAAAGTAAAATTTAGAGCCAAAAATTCTTTAGTCCGGCCCTGATGCCAGGAAACGCCATGTTAAACACCCGCTAAATGTGGTATTATGTATAAATACATTGCACTCATTTAGTATTATTCTTAATGGCATGCCGTAAGTTCATTTAACGTCATTCTGAATAAATAAAGGCCCTTGTAAAAATAGCAAAACTGAGGCATTTTAAATTCCTTCTTTTTGTAAAATAAGCATTCCTTTTTTGTTACGTAAAGTAGTAGTTACTTACTACGTAAGTCTACAAAGTATTATTTTTAATATCCTGATAAGACGTTCGAGTTTCACCGGATATGCGACTTCAGTAGTTACAAAAAACGTAATAAATAAAATAAAATATTTTTTTTCTCATTAATGCTTACAGATGCGTTAAGACTTTTTGATCGTATATGATTACAGCTGCTACATATTATTATATTTACATCTATATCTGATACACCCTGTATATACAGAGCATACATTAAACGTTGTCACCTTTTTTAAACATAGAAAGATCATTAAAAAATAATGTAATTATCTCTAAAGGAGAAAGTTCCAACAATTAAGGGAACCAAGATATACATTTTTGAAGTTACCCTTAAATTATTGTTTAAGTACCGAACCTGGTTATATATTTATTAAATAACACGCCAGCGCATAACTTGGCGACGAGCAATAAGAATAGCGGTCTGCTTTGATGACTAAATGTATAGAAATTATAATATAGGTTTTAAATGAAATTGCATTTTAATAGCTAAGCAGGAACAAAAAGAATAGTATAATTGAATTTAGTTTAGTAACCTATATGTTACCCTTAACAATTTGGGCTATCATTTCAGAAAGAGCTTCTATACAAGTGTATTAAAAAATGCTAGTCATATAGAAAACGTCTTATGAAACTATAATAGTTATTTATCATAGTACCTATATTATTACATACTGGATGCAAAACGTTTACAAACGTTACTTGAATAAGGTTGGGCATCATTGGTATTTTTTTTTTGCTATCCACAGTATCTAATAAATACTGTAACTAATTTTGAAATGAATTGTCAATTTTGTTAATGAACTAAATCGAAATATTAAAATTACAAAATGCTAATTATAAAATATACAAAAAAAAACACACATTTCATGTAAGTATAAATTCATATCTTGAAAATAAATTATCTTTTGCAACTACATTTAATACATGTAGTGTTAACCAATAGAAAATAGTTATATTATTAAACTAGATCTGGCTGAAACAACACAACCGATATCTAGCATTTACTCTGTAATTTCGAATCAACAATAGAAAATATAGTTTTGTGTGGTGTATCCAAAATAAATATCTAACATAAACACGATCTTTTAAACATCAAAAGTGACATCACTACATCACAGTGTCAATCTATGTGTATAATAGCTGCGTGACGTAAGAGCGAAAATATAACGCAAATTAATATTGGTGCCATATGTTTAGAACTAAAAAAAAATCAAATCATCAAGTGTTTGATTGTATAACTTTCGTATAAATGTGGGTAGGTACTTTAATAAAAATCTTAAATTATCAACTAACACAAAATGAGTATCTAATCATCATGTATAGACACGACAAAAAACAAATTGTATGTAACAGCCACTTTTCGACTTTTCCTATATGGGGAAGTTCGCTACGAAGATTTGAACATGATGTATATATTACTGTATGTATGTAAATTAATTAATGTACCAAAAACAAAAATAATAAATATTTTTTTTTGTATGTTGTATGTTTATTTTTATGGTTGTATGTTTTGTATATTGTATGTTAAACAATAAATTACAATAATTATGGTAGGTAACTAACCGGTACAGCTGAAACCATCAAGCAGAAAGAACGAGAAACATTATATATATATATACAAATCAGTGCCAACCAAACTGATTTTATATGTCCTATTTAAGTAATTAAAGTTTGCGTTGTCTTCTAATAAATTTAAGCACGCAGTGTTACTTTATTAATTAAAATGATTTAAATGACCGCAAATTGCATTTTGTTTTGTATTTTGTCTAAAACTGGGATTTTGGGAAAATAATAAAGAAAAAATAAAGAAGACTAAAATTTTCTGTAAGCTAAAAAAAGAAAGAAATTTTATATTTTGAAGCTTTAAATACCCTTTCTGTGATTAATCTTTTTAGCGGTAATAAAATGCTTGCCAATCTTTTAATATACGTAAACAGCATTTAAAACTGATGAATCTCACCGACAACAAGGTAAAAAGTGTTAAGTTGGCGTGACAGACGAACGGGGAAGACATGTGTAATACGTGTTCTAGCAATACTGAAAGATTTCCAAACAAAACATTGTAACACTTGTTGATAATAATGCAGGTAAATTTGTAAGTATAGGTTTCCAAGAAGAAATCCTACGAAATGAAGGGACAGATAATCTCTATAAAATTACACTTGCAAATAAATAGAACAATAAGAAAGGAATGTAAAACTTATTCCAACATTAACCCAGTAAACCAACTTCAAATTTCTTCAATTATTTTCAGTCACTTCAACACTAAAGCATGAAGTTACCTACGATTTTGTATTAAAGTAATAGTTATTTGAATACCTTTAAGTTGAAATTACTGAATATAATTGAGGAAAATTTGAATTTGTTTACTGGCAATTGTGGTTCTTTCCTTCCCTTTTCTTCAAATTTTCAACTTTCAATATTTACCTCCTAATGTATAAATATGATTGATTTTAACAAGTTAAAGTGTTTACAAAATTTGCTGCTCGCATTATCTATTGCAAATAATAATAGAGTAGTGATCAAGTACCAATTATTGTTTGTTTCGTTTGAATTTCTTTTATTTATTTGTATATTTGTATAAGAAGATAGTACCTTTTTTTTGTTTATGTTGTTTATCGTGGTGCATAGAGTAAGCGTTAATTTAAAAGTAACTTAAATATTATACAAATAAGAATAAGTACCTACATAAAAAAAAATGTGGTATAAAACTAGTTCATCAAAAATAAATGGCAGACGTATCGTATAAATCATAAAAACTTAAGAAAAAATAACGTAACAGAAATAACATCAACACACAAGCGAAATGATTATAATTTGGTTGTACTACCTACCTACTAATATATCTACCAATAAAACTGATTCTATTCTAAAACTATTCATTATTTTAATACGCGTTTTATGTAAATATTATTCATTAGTTTTTAATAAAAATGGTTAGGCATTTAAATTTAATACATTTACTGTTTGTTAAGTTTATTTCATATATGTATATAAAAAAGAGAACCGACATTTACTTAATTGTGATAATGCTTTTGTATTATACATCATTCATTCAGCTATTATATAAATATACCTATATGATTTCTCACATCATATAAATTTTATAAAATAAAGTTTTCATATAATTAAAAAAAAATGCTGTTCTAAATAGAAACAAAAAATGTTAGTACTATAAATTATAATACAGCAGTAAAGAAAGAGTAGATAAATATTAATAATTTTAAAAATTAATATTATTAAATATTATAAATATAATTTCACCACTTCAAGTACTCTGCCCATCTGCTTCACTCTCACATAGTGTCGATAAAGTCGGTGTTTGGGGGCTCGTTTAAGAAGCTCGTAGCTGTACTTTAATAATGTTCCTATTTAAATAAAAAATTTTTTTTTTATTTTAAGATGAGATTTTATTGTGCAACATTTAACATATATATTTATTATATTACTTAAAGTAAAAAATTAAAAAAGTTCTTTAATGCTGATATTAGTCAACTATTTTTTTTTCTTTTTGTTGGCTACTTTATTAGTTCTTGATCTGGCAAGCCTGCTTTCAATAATGCCAGAGATAAAGAATTATTTTTCCCTAGTAAAACAAGCATGTAGAAAACTTCAATAGTCTAAACATTTAAATCAAAAATAAGGATGAAATGAAGTTGTGCAGCTTCAAATGCCCTCTAAGAGTAAGATTTTCTAGTGGCAAGGATAATAGCGTGTTGATTTCAATGTATGCAATAAAAAACTGTTTTCACCTAAACATTTATGTACTTTTTTTCTATTAAACACACATTTTCTTCTACTTTCATTTAGTTAATGGTTATAATTAAAAACTTTAGTTAAGTGATAATACATTTGAAATTTAAGTAATTATTGAAAGAAATCTAAAAAAATGCTAGAAGTCAGTAAAATGTTATAAATGAAAATGATGTTTAATTGAAATACAATTACAGTAATTCAGAGATGGATTTATTAAAAATAATAATAACAAAAAAATTAAGTAAAGATTTATTTTATAAAACTCTCTTGAAATATATTATCACGTAACATTCTCTATAAGATTATAGTTAATTTCTTCTGGCCAGTCCAGATTAATGGCCGTTACATCCAAAGCGATTATATCAACTTCAGATCCAATGATTTCCCCTATACTGGGCGTAGTCCTGCCAAAATCGCCATGGACGAATTCCTTAACATAAGTTCCGGCTTGCGTATTTAAATGCAAGTCTATTAAGAATGGTTTTCCTAAAATATTTTATTATCATGATCACAAAACGGGTTATTTGATTAAATTAAAATACCTTCTACAAGTTTTGCTCTCATTTCGTGAATAGTTCTAGTTCTTACCGCAAGAGGTCTTCGATGTAAAACACGAATGGGAGTCTTCTGTAATATTTCAATTTTACCATGATTATTTATTTTATCTATTTGTTCTTGGGTATCGGATCTTTACATAAGCATAAAGCATTGTAGTCTTTTGTTTTCGATTCCTCGCCTTCTTTAATTTTAACCAGCTCGTTTCTAAAACCAATCAATTTTAGCTCAGAAGACGTATAATTATGTGAAAATTGTAAAATACCTATCAACACGCTGCAAGTGCAGTACCTTAATTAATTTAGATTTATTTATTTCTCTCTCAAGTTGCCGAAATTCATCAAAAGTAAATATAGCCTTCATAGGATCCATGATTTCGATATAAAATGGTCGTCCTTTTCCCAAACACCTAACATCACAATCCTCCCTGCCGCTAGATGAAAATTTTAAATTACTCTCTAAAATGCTGTTCAAAATCAATTAAGACATTTTTTTTATTGTACTTAATTGCGGAATTACCCAAACGAATTCTTTATTTCGTCAAATATTATTTCTTGAACAGAGGTTTCCATCGCCTTAATACCATCGATTATCCAAGGACTTTGACTTAATTCGCGGGAGAATTTCAAATATCTGCCAGCGAAAAATATGGAATCGTGCTTACATTCGATATCTTTTACCGTCAGAAAGTCTGATGGGATTTGTGGAGGAACCGGATAGTTCTCCTCGAAAAGAAGAAAGTCGGTTTCTGAAAGAGCTGTTAGCACTCCCTTCCTACTGAATAATTCACCATTATACTTCCTCCTTTGAACACTTCTGACTTCGTACATTTTCGGTTGCATCTTTTTCAAGCAATCTAACTCCTTAAAATGAACTAGTGTTTTACTGGATAATCATATGGGTAATCTACATTTAAAATTATCAAATTTAATACCTCGGTATCCTTTATATAATCCATGTGTATATTAATGGAGAAATCGCAAGTATCGGAATTTTCAAATTCTTTTCCTAGGTACTTGGCAAGTTCGTTTCTAACAAACATTTTCCACGCTCTATTCAAAGGTACTTCAGTATTATCTACATCATATTAGAAATTAGTTTCCAAAAGGAGAATAAGTGTGAAAGATGTATCGTTTAAGGGCGCAAATGTGGACTCCGCCACCATCTAGTGATAATGAAGATAAATTTGAAACATATTGAAAAGATAAATAATAAGAACCAGGTGAAACCACAGTGAAACAAAAATGAGAAGAAAAAACGTGGCAAGAATATGGAGAAGTTGAAAAGATGCAGATATGGATCCCGTCCATACCCAGTAAACCAAATTCAAATTTCCCGCAATTATATTCAATAACTTCAACTTAAAGGTATTCAAATAACTATTAATCTAATACAAAATCGTAGGTAACTTCATGCTTTAATGTTGAAGTTACTGAAAATAATTGCGGGAAATTTGAATTTGGTTCACTAGGTATCTTCTTTCTTATGATAGAAATATTTACGAAATAAATAAAAAACCGTAGCTTCTGATCTAAAACATACATTGGTAAGCAATATTTTATAAATATCTGGTGCTGTCTGGGATGGGAAAAACAGCATAAAAGCTTAGAAAACTTAAAAATTTAGAAATTAAGTGGAGTGGCAATCAAGTGCAAAAACAAATGAAAAGCTGAATGAAATATTAAAATATAATTAAAAATCTATAAGTCAACCATCAAGATTCTCTATAGCTAGAGTTATGAATGGATGTGAACAAATATGCAAGGCTTCCCTACCTAAGGAGAACAATTAGAATCTCATGAGGGATGTAAATCCTTCTTATGTACATATCAGCAATAAAAACTTTATAATATTAGTTCAAATGTTTTATTAAAATCAAAAAAGAAAAAAATAGGAGTAAAGAAAAAAAATGCATACCATCGTAAAAATCAGGAAAAAGGCCCTTCAGATAAATCTTCAGACTCTGCTCTCGCAGTAAAATAGAAGCTGGCATGCTAATGGAGCAAGTAAACACATTAGAATCATATTGCTTTGCTCGTTTTAATTTATCCGTTGCTAGAATACTTGTTATTGTTTCTTGTTGTAGCAGCCCTAAACATACTATACAGGGGTTGGTTTTAATCTTCTTTATTCCATCATTGCCGTTATCAGATTTTGGGAAACCATTCTGTAATATTCGAAATAGAATTCAACGTTTGCGTCGATCGCTGTAGAATACCTCTTCTAAATATCCATCCGCATCGCCTAAATCGATGGTTTTCTTACATAAAAATCTCACCGCGCACAACTTACAGCACCCTAATTTACGTAAAGATTCAAATATTTCCAATTCCTTTTCCATTTCGTCTTACCATGCTTGTTTATGTATGCATTCAAATTGATTTGTCAAAATTTTAAAGTTAGGTTATGTTCCAAGCTGTTGTTGTGAATGGCCGCAATCAGCGGTAGATAAAGCTTGGCTGAATGTTACTAGTAATTTACCAATTAGCGAACTGGTACCTATTTCATTTACCATATTCTCAATATGGTTTCTTTGCATAATAAATTTCTAGTAAAAGCTTTCCGATTTAACACATAAATGACCGTGTAGTATTGAATGGGTGTAACTGAGCTACCGATAAGTTCGCTGAACGATGGTTTAACATCACTCTATGGCGCATAATTTAAATTATCAAAAAGCAAATTAAAAACAAGAATTGAATTTATCAGTATATTTTTTAGAAATAATAGTAATAAAAAAAAACTATAACTACATTTGACCACATTGAATTATAGTAACAGGTATTTTTGGTTTATTATTAGGTCCAGTAGGAACATTTTCAATTTTCCTCATAACCAAAAGTCCATCGATTACTCTACCGAACACAACATGTTTCCCATCAAGAAAATTACATTTAGCACATGTAATAAAAAACTGACACCCATTTGTATCCTTTCCACTATTAGCCATACTGAGCAGTCCAGGTCCGTCATGTTTCAAAATAAAATTTTCATCAGGAAATGTACCTCCACCATATATGCTCATTACACCAGTTCCATCACCCTAAAATACAAATTAAAAGAGGAAACACATAATAACAGAAGCCTGAATTCGTACATTCACAAAATCACCACCTTGAATCATAAAATCTTTAATAACTCTGTGAAAACTGGCTCCTTTAAAGCCCAGTGGTACGGAATCTTTCCTGAATTCCCCTGTACAGAATTGACGGAAGTTTTCACTGGTTTTTGGAATGACATCAGCAAATAATTCAAATATCATGCGTCCAATTTCCTACAAAGAACGTTTTAAATATATAATTTATGTTTTCATCGATGTTATACCGTAGTTCCAACAGAAACGTCGAAAAATACCACTGGATTTGCAGGATGTCTTAATTGTGTTTGTATTTGACTCCAACTGGGCATTATGATAAAAAATATTAACAATTCTATCCGTATAACTTACTACTAAATAAATATAATCACAAATACAAAGTTAGGGTTAGAAACTAACTTAACCTCAAATGCAATTTCAAAACACAGAAAGATAGCCGAACAATGTTGCCAATTGTATAAATTGTAATATCACTACAATTCCAATAGATAATTCTTTTTAAACTCCTGGTCTCTAATATACTTTTGCTGTATTCAGGTAATTTTATTTCAATTTTTAAATAGAAATATTACAAGTTATTTGACTTATAACACGTGATCTAATTCAAAGTACTGGTTGTGAATGGTGATGGGAACATAAAATTCCCTAATTTAGAGGATTTTTATGTTTAGGATATAAAAAGAACGATTAATAATTGTTAATGTATTAAATTTCCAGTATGAATCGTGTAATTTTTAGGACAAATTGTCTACATAAATATTGTAGATATTAGAGATATGGCATCCCTAATTCGATACTGATATTACAAGTGGCATCGCTGCTTCTGATTCATCAGTCGCACCAACTAAAACTTAGTCATGTTATCATCATTTGAGAATCACTCTGTATAGAAACGCTAACATGAGGAAAAAAATATGTCATGGTACGAATAATTGATTGTAATGTTACAAAAAAATAATTTATTATTGAAAATTACAATAAACCACAAGTTAAAAAATGAAATAGCCTACTTATTTATTCTAAGGATTTCTAGAGAACCTTTCCATGTTTGAATTTCACGAAATAAGGCAAGTCCGGGACTTTGAGTAGCACTGATGGTTCTGGCACCTAGTAGCTTGTACCGTTGATCAATTTCCCCCAATTTAACGCCATATTTTAAGAAATCTCTTGCCGCATTCAATTGTTCTTTATTCGGCAATTCACCTGCAATGTCGAATCAATTTTTATATATTTATGTAATATTATAATTTTTAGGCTACAAACATCTCTCAAGAATAATAAAATATTGATTTCGGAAGCAGCTATCAAAAGCAATTATTGAAAAGTGAATTCCACGCGTACTCTCAAAAATGTATATACGAGGGAATAAAACAACAGTCAAGTGCCTGAAATTGGCAACAAAATATTTGGGTTGGTGCCACTGCGAAGTTGGCTTATCGGAATTTCTTACTTTATTGTTAAATTTAACGTTGCCACACAGATATCTACCCTGATAAGCCAAATTTAAATTTCCCACTACTATTGTTGGTGAATTCAACGCAAAGGCGTTAAAATGACTTTTAATGTAGTACAAAATGGTAGGTATTTTTGTGTTTCAACATCGAAGTTACTAAGAATAATTGCGGGAAATTTAAATTTGGCTATGTGGGTAGCAATATGACATGAATGACTAATCCCGTGATAACAGATTACAAAGAAATGTAGCCAATCTGCGAAAGTAAATATCACAGTAAACACGAATTATTAATAGTCAATCTAGAGATCTTTAAACTTCAAACACTTTCAATAATTAATTAAGGTGAACATTTGTTCCTGGTTACCAATGGACAAGGTAAGTAGATAGGAAAAGTAAATCCTGTTTTACAACAATTAGATATACTCATGTTTTTTCGCCTCATGAGTGGGGATTCGTGTTATCTCTATACCGATTTGAGCTGACAATACACGAGTATGTCTACTCGTTGTAAAACGGGACTTATTTTCCTTATATCCTGCTCATTGCTACTTGTGGTAACAAATAATCCCTGAATATAAAAAAGAAAACAAGAATACATGATTCTTACTGGTAAAATTTCCAATAAACGCTAGACCAATTGCTTTCGTATTGTAAGCTTTCGTATGAGCCCCAACTTTATGCCATCCTGCTCCTTCATATATATTACCGTCACCACCAATTAGGAAACTAAAAATGTTTATATTGCAAAGAAAGCAATGTTATTTTAGATATGACATTTATTTTTAACCTATTTTTTTTTTTGTAATTAGCGTTTTTAATATAATGGACAATTCTGGAGGAGTTAGCGGCTTTTATTCATTTCAATTCCTCGTTTAGAATGCCGCGAAAGGTGCGTCCGTTTTAAAGTTCATTTCAAAGTGAAAGAATATTTATATCTATTTAATAAAATATTTGTTAACATGTTGATAGTCACTTTGACTTTGTCCAACTTTTAAAAATGCTAAACATTTGAGGTAGTGTAATGATAATTATAAATATACTCATACGAGTGCTTTTGAGAATGTATTGAAAACGCTAATTACAAAAACAAAATAAGTGATGTAGATAAATATATTTATAACGTACTTATATCCAATATCATGAAACTTTAAGGTATTCATGTGATAATTTTGGATATTTTTCAAGAGATCGGAACAGGTTACTTCGTTGTAACAAGTAGGGGTTACTGTGTGATGAATAATTACGTATTTTATGGGAATCACAGAATATTCCACGGGCAGTAGGAGATCTTGCACCCCAACGACTTTTAAAAATAAAATTAGGACATCCATCTCGATAATCTAAAACAAATAAGTCAAAATTTAAGCGATTTTATAACAATTACATACCTGAATATACAGTAGGTATGCTTAAAAACAACGTAGCAAAATATATCACGGTTTTCATTCTGTTCGAATATGTTCCGTGAATAACACTCCGTATATTAAATCGTTGTGTTGGTTGCCTACACAGTAACGTGATCGTCAACAGTGAATTCTTGTGATAAAAACATTCCAAATATGGTATTTAATATTTACTCGATTTGTTAAGTTCGTATCGTTTATGAAGTGAGGACTGACGGAAATTGGTTTTTTACAGGCAGCTACTATGGACGATTTAGGTAAGTACAATTCCCTGTGCTCTATTTTACAAACTTTGTTTACATAACCTCAAATACTACAAGCAATTTGTTTCAGTTCTATTTATTTAATTTGTTTATGCTTTGAGATAGCAGACATCGGTCTAAGGTTAAACGTAATACAGAATACAAACATTGATTACGCTGTAGTAGAAAGAAAGCAGCATATGATGATACTGAAAGTAAAAAAAAATATGTATGAAAAAACCTAATTTATTTGACGATAATCTCCTCATTACGTCATTTCTAAATATAAAAAGTAAATAATAACTATACGTAATCATTGCGTGTAAAATGGTGTATTAATTAAGGTTTTCTGAACATTATTCCTATGTATTTGTTGTTTATTTTTTTGAGAGCGCATTAGAGATATTAATATTAATTAATATACTTATTAATATGCCTCACATGTTACGTGAAAAGTTAAGATAAAAAAAAAACATTACTACCTTTACGGTTTAAAATTATTTAATCTAAATAAAGAACTGATGGCTTTTATGCATTGACTTCTTCCATAAAGGAGGCTTCACATTGATGCGATCTTTTACAGGAATTTCGAAGTAATTTATATTTTAACAAAAGTCGCAAAAAAAAATTAGTACCTATTCAGGTTGTGCAACTTCTTCGAGCAAATTTTAATGGGGAGAAAATTTTACTTTATAGCAAAATTACATCTGAGATTTCAGAAACTTCAGCACTCACACGCTACGCACATATGTAGAGAGATGCGTTTTCATCAATAAATTTAAATAAACAATTAAAACTCTTATTATTTACTACAAATACATGTCATTTTTTTCCGGAGTAGATGAAGCCTAAGCAATTTGTTGCTTATAAGACATTCCGCAGTTCTTTATTAATTAATTTTGTTACTTGCATTATAAATTTAAAAATAAATATACATAAAGGCTGATACTTTCTGTCAATCCTAAATACTGGGAAGCCGCCATATCATTGATGGTTTATTGATATTTTTTAATAATGTTGTCATAGATTTATAAAAAAAAACAGAATTCCTCTGACTGTTTGTAATTCTATGTATTTATTTTCAATGTTGTAGCTGATTTTATATTTTTCGTTCCATAAACAAACGGAATGTCAACAACATCACAGCCACAATAAATACAGTGACGTACTCTTTTGCAAATATTATCGTATTTCTTTGCAATCTTAGTGCTTCTTTGTGATGTGAACTACAAAAATATGTGAAAGAAACCTATACTGCGTTTACTGCAACGTTGCAGTATGGAGCCTATTGGAGATATGTAGGTAGATATACTTACTCTCTCTTTGGCGTTGGGAATCTAGATTTATAGTATGTAATCTCCAATCTTCTAACAACAAACGCAACTTTGAAAATTGTGAAGGCAATATCTGAGCATATCATCATAATTATAATTGAATATGCGTCAATATAAGTATGTTTAGTTCGCAGAACTGTCAAATTTAACGTCGAATGATGTGTTTTCTTATTCATAAGGTCTCATCCAGTATACAATTTCTGTACGGTCATTGATCGCGTGAACAATTGGACAAGAGATTGGCGTTTACGAACATTGTTTTCCGATTGGTTCACGTCATCAAAACCGTACGGAAACTGCATGTTGGAACAAAGCTATAAATGTGAACAATAAAGCATTTAGTTTAGAGTTATGAACATGAATTTTAAGAAAATACGATATACTAGAAGTTAGAAATTGGTGTATTTGTATATAGGTATCTTAAAAGATTAGGAGAAATATATATTGCCCATAACAGTCTGTACGAGTGGCGCAAATTACTTGCCTTTCCTGCTCTTTCTTTGGAATATTATATTGTATTGTATTGTACTTTATTAGCCAGTATATCCATAATATATAGGCTTTTTCAGACATAAAGATACCTATGTAAAACACTAAATACAATACAACAGATAAGAAAAAACTCAATAATCACGAATTTGCTCATTCAAAAACTCCGATACAGTGTAATAACATTTGTCAACTAAAAATCGTTCTAGTGATCTTTTAAAATTAACAATGTTTAATTTTGTTAGATTTTTAGGGAGTTTATTATATATTTTAATACATATAAACCTAGGGTATATATAGGGTATATATACTTTTTTAGTCATGATTTGCCGAGGGGTTCATCAACTATAGTCAAGTTTTCCTTCAGCCTATTACCAGGTTTATAGTTTTTAAATTAGAAATACAAATAATTAGATCTTTTATGTTTTACTAGTAACTGGCAGAAATCAACCACATAAACCGTACTTTCTAACTATGTTACTACGTTAAAAATATCAATTTTATACTGCAAAGCAATGCTTATTTAGCAGCAAACTTCTCCTAGACCCCTCACCATAAACATATTTCTCACCATTACCAAGATACCTTATTCTGACAAACAATCTGATAGACTACTCCTTACAGTCAGAAACAGATTAATTCTCCTTTTTTTTCTTTTAAAATTCTTTGCTTTATGAATACTTCTATATAGATGCAAAGTTGTCAAAAGATTTGGATGTATTGCCCTGACGCTGAAATGACTTGATCTGCATTTCTTTACGCTAAACTTACATCTGAACATTTCGTCATACATTTTATGCTGTAACGCACATTAAATTATAGCATTACTATAAACAATAGCGCTATATTATATGGGTAATACAAAATCGTGTTATTATTATTGTGGTCAGACGTGTCTGTTTACACGGGCCGCACTCGCTTCGCGTTATGCAGAACGTTTAGCAATAGTATACCTTCAAGGCAGTAAAATCAATCCCTCCGATTCGTGTGTCTAGCATCTAGTATCAGTGTTAGTCGAGTCTTGATCCGAGATAGTACAATTAACGTTTTAAAATCCCAGAAAACGACCATTGTTTCGTAATGTAGAAAGGTATATCGGTGAATTCCAGGATTTACATTATGGTGATACCGAAATAGTTTGTACAGTGTGCGATAAATAATTATTGTGCTGGCACAAATCGGACTACGCATTGGTGATGGTGCATCAGATCCGTTATCTACCTACAAATATTATTTTAATTATGCGTGTGTTACATCCGTAGATGTTGAACGGTGCTTTTTCAAAATATAAGCATGTTTTATCATCGCGACGAACGCGGTTTAGTGAGAAAAAATCTTGAAACACTTAATGCTACAAACTTTTCAGCAATCCTATACCATTTCTGCTACTTAAATAAGGCAACGGGCCCATATATAATATAGTTAAATAAATAAATAATTGTGTTCTTATCCGACACTGTGTTGTATACTTGTGTTAAACGTTAATGTCACATATATGAAACTTAGTACTGACCTGGCGCGCAGACAAAAGGTGACCACTCTATTATTATTTCGTGAAACTTTTATAGGAAACAGTTTTATCCAATACGGAAAAAGAGATGGCAATAAAACAATTATTAGTTCAGCAAAGTAGATAAATAAAATGATTCATGCATTGTATTGTTACAAAGTCTATAAAATAAATTTTAGGAATATGTGATGCAAGGACTATATTACTATTTAGAAAAATTAAATATGGCGGCCGAATTTAATTATGTAAAAATATTCAGGAAATGTTCTAATTTTATTGTACAAAATTTTAAAACTGTAAATCAAGTCACCCCAACGCTAGAGCAATGTGTTCTGACATTCTGACAACCTTCTGTGTGTTAATGGATAAATAAGATTTTTTTTCAAGTATTAAACCATACCGGCATTTGTTAAATTACATATTAAAAACAATTTACAGATTCTCTTTCTATAATAGAAAAAGTGCATGGTTTAATTTCATGCTGCAAAATTAGGTCAGTAATTTTTAATTTTTCTTCTACCTTTCTTCTCATTAGTGTAATTATATACTGCAGTGTTATTACACCTAATTTTACCTACGAATGTAATGTATACCTGATGTAAGTACCAGCGAATAATCGCTTCAAGGTCAGCTCGTATTTAGACGTGATCCATTATGTTTGTTTAAAAAAATATAATACACAAACAAATACGGAAAATTATATTGTGATTTAAAAAGTACATGTTGATAATTATAATTGCCATGTCTGTGATATAAATAAACTATATTGTTATGAGCGATTCTACCATCCTCATTTAAATCGGATCAAGGGCTTCTGCTAAATCCTCTCCAAGATTGAATTTCTCGAAAAAGGGCCATTCCTGGACTTTCCGTGGCACGTACGCTTCTAGCTCCCAGTAATTTAAAATCTTCGCTTAATTCTTTAAGAGCGACACCACAATCTATTAGTTTCTTTCCAGCCTCTAGTTGAGCAGCAGGTGGAGTTTTTGCTGAAATTTGTATGGGATTGTATTAAAAAAAAAGATTTTAATTAGAAATACTATGCGCTGATAGAAAGGATTCTTTAAAGATTCCAAAGACCTCAGTAGTCAATTGAGATTAATAAATTTTTTTTTTTGGGATAAATATTTATTTATCCCAAAAAAAAAGAATTGTATTAGATTAAACAAAATGCTTAAAAAAGTGAAACAGCTTTCCTTGTAAGCTATTTCACTTGATACTTATTAACACTGAATTGAAAACTAAAATAAGAAACATGTGATGCAAATAATATAATCATTTACTATAGATACATTAAATAAAACCAGACTCAAGCCGACGTAGGCATGATGACATAAATGTATTGTACTCATTTCATATATCAGGTACCTAAAGTTGGCTACCGCGTTTTAGAATTATTAATTTATTATGCATTGATTTGGGCAGCAAGGAAAAAAAAAAGTTGTTGAAGCGTTTAGGATTAAGAAAGAGCGAACCAACTTGATGTAGCCATCACTCTTTTAAATTTTGAATATTAGATTATGTGCCATCATTTTGTGCTGTTAAGAAAAAAATTATAACCTAAGCTTAGTCATGCCATAGTGATGTGGTAGTCCCTGCATTTGTAAACATGGAAAGCCTTTCCTGTACCTTTCCGGACATGTCTTATCTATGCCTCTTACTCTGTATTACTCGCCCTCCTTTGTTGATCTAATTACCTTTGTCAAAGCAAATCAAAGAGCATTTTTTTTTCTTTACAGCACAGAGCAGTGCAAAATTAGCACAAAAAATCAAATTTTGAAAATTTGCACGCGTGGTAAGCCAACTTGACGGTCCATGGTATATCTGTATGTACCATCGAAGACAAAGGTCTTGACTCAAAATTAAAGAGAGAAATATTGAAATACTGAGGAAACTCCAATGATTCTATCTCTATTTATGTCAAACTTGAGTCAAGACTTTGGTCTTTGACAGTACATATACAGGGTGATTCTCAATATATGCGACAAACTTTAAGAGCTGATTCTTGAGGTTATTTTGATCATAAAAGGTCATATGAGTACATGTCCAAAACGGTTTGGTTTTAAAGTTATTGAATGTTTAATAATATATTATGAACTATGACTAACACGATATAATATCACAGTTGGTTCTTCAAAAACTATTGTGCTGAGAGGGAATTATAACTAACAGTTTCTTGCGGGTTTCGCCGTGTGTCAAAACTTTCGCTCGACGTTTCGCTGTTCATACTGACAGCTTCTTCAGGATAACTGAACTGATTCTCCATGGTCCGACATTCTTCTTATATACGCCCCTGGTGCATCCAACCGTGTAGTTTCCGCTCCATTGACCGTGACGGTTCGTTGTAGGCTCTTCCACGTGTTGCAAAGGTGGTACCCTTCTTCTCTGTTAATGGTTTTATTCTTCTCTATTTCTATGGCTTCCCTTGATGAGTCTTTCCCGTAGTTCTTGGTGGTAGTTATTACTTTTACATTCTTGAAATCCATTTTGTGTCCGGTGTCGTGCATGTGTTCTGCCACCGCTGATTGCTCGGTCCTTCTTAATCTTGCGTCCTTCTCGTGTTCTTTTATTCTTTATGTCGACGGCTCTTCCTGTTTGTCCGACGTAGCACTGTCCGCATTGGCATGTTATTTTGTAGATACCTTCTGTGCGCCCCTTGGGTATCTTATCCTTTGCGGTCGGTAGATACTGCTGGATCGACGTTGCAGTCCCGAAGCGTACTTGTACGTTACGTTTCTTCAAAATTCGGCCTACTTTTTCGGTGACTCCTGCTATGTAAGGTAAACACGCCATCCCTCTTCGTGGTTCTGTAGTTGTCTCCAGTGTCGTTCTTCTTCTTAGTGCTCTCCTTATGGTCGATGTCAGTGTAACCATTCTTCTTTAGTGCTTTCTCCAAATGTATCTTTTCACTGGTAAGATGTTGTTCGTCACTGAAGGTTTCGGCTCTGGATAGCAATGTTTGTATTAATGTCTTCTTCTGCATCGGATGATGGTGAGATCTTGCATGCAGATATCTATCGGTGTGCGTCTTCTTTCTAAATACTGCGTGCTGTAGCATTCCCTCTTTTGTTTTCTTAACCAAGAGGGAATTGTTTATTTGTCATTTCAATATTTGTCAATAGTTGTCGGAGTATTCATTCAGTTTATTGCCAGTTTCTGTTTTCTAAAATGAATTACACGAATGCTGAGATGTGTGTTGTGCATTTCATTTACGGTCTTGCCAATGGAAATTGGCGTGCTGCTAGACGTCTTTATGAAGAACGATACCCGAACCGTATCATCCCGCATTATTCAATATTTGCTCGTCTTCACCAACGTCTTAGTGAAACGGGTAATTTTTAAAACGAACGACTGATAACGGGCACCCATCTTCAGTGAGAACTCCACAAGTTGAAGAAATGGTACTAAATGAAATTGAGGAACATCCTACTACAAGCACCAGAAAAATTGCGTTTGCTTTAAACATTAGTCAGGCCACAGTTTGAAGAATATTGAAAGATCAACTGTTGTATCCATATCACATTCAACGGGTGCAGGCACTTTTGCCGGCAGATTTTCCGCAAAGAGCGGCTTTTTGTCAATGGATGCAACACAAAATCGCACAAAATCCTGACTATTTGGCTCAAATATTCTTCACCGACGAGGCTACTTTCTTTGGAAACGCGATTATTAATTTTCATAATAATCATATATGGGCCGAAGAAAATCCGCACGAACTAGTGAATGCCCGTCATCAACATCAATTCTCTGTCAATGTGTTGACTCCGGAATTGTTGGAGATCACTTGATAGGTCCACATTTTTTACCGATGCGGTTAAATGGGGAGGTATACCGCAATTTTCTTGAAGAGGAGCTACTCCTACTGCTGGAAGAAGTTCCGTTGCAATTAAGATTACAAGTGTATTTTACGCATGACGGTGTTGTGCATTTTAGTTTAGTTGCTCGCGAGTTTTTGGACAATACGTATCCAGATCGGTGGATAGGATGGGAAGGTCCACAACCGTGGCCTCCTCGGTCTCCAGACTTAAATTCTTTGGACTTTTTTCTCTGGGGTTACCTTAAATCATTAGTTTATACGACTCCCATTGAAAATGTCGATGAACTGAGAAATCGTATTATCGCAGCTTTTCAAACAATTCGAAATACTCCTGGTATTTTAGAAGCAGTTGGGGGCGGTCATTTTCAACAGTTAGTATAAGTTAATTTTGTTTTACCAATTCTTTTGTTAATTTATAATAAAAACATTAATTATGTTAACTTACTATTAAACATTGTACAACTTTAGAACTAAGCGATTTTGGATATATGTTCTTATTAACTTTTATGATCAAAATAACCCCAAGAATCAGCGTTTAAAGTTTGTCACATATATTGAGAATCACCCTGTATACAATATATTTGCTGCCACTACATCTGCTTTGGTTTGCATCCGTTTGGGGTTGCTTCACATTGAGAGTAATCATCGGAGCAGGCCAAACGTATGTCTCATTCCTGTTTGAGATCGCCTTGCTGATTGCAGCGAACGATACGTCAAGGAAATATATGAACTCTATGTTCCTTAAATACATACGGATTGTTATTGTCTGTGCTGCCATCTACATAGAGTTGGCAGTTTTAATGAATAAATTCGAAATATGGTTTTAAAGAACAATAGTAAGGAAAACTACTGATCTTCTTTACAACCTTTTTTTATATCTTCTTTTGAAAATAGAAGAGTATGGAGTACAAACTGTTAAATTCAAATTTGGTTTATTATTTTAACTGATTAATCTTTTTGATCAAGAAAATCTTTCTTTGCAATAAAATATTTAAGCTAACAAAAGAATAATCAAAACAAATATTTGATTTTCTTAAAAGTATATTTTGTTAATAAGGTTAACGAAATGAAGAAAATATGAGCGTTACGCAAAATTATCCCATGTTTTTTTGTTATTTAATTTTAACTTAAAGAAATTATCAGAAAGAGAGAAATCATCTTAGAAATACCTATTTCTTTATGTGTAAACAATATTGCGGTAGAAGAAAAAGACATGCTTTGATTCAAAGAATCCTTTCTATCAATGCATTTTTAATCCTCCGTAGATATACTACAATTTGGGCGCCTAATACCTAGACACACATGGGTCTGTCGTATCCGGTCGTTTTTACCATACTTAGACTTGTTTAAAAAATCTGAAAAAATTCAGGAGAGTAGTTTGAGATCCAAAGAAAGCGATCATGCATTGCGTTATGGATAAAAAATAATTTTTATTATTGTTATCTCAATGGAAAGTGATACGAAACACGAGACATGCATGAATTTCTAAAAACGGCCAGACACCACAGACACATGTGTGTCTAAGATAAGTGTTAAAGATTGAATGACCTTACTTCTAAAATCACCAATGAAACCAATTCCAAGACTTTTTGTGTTATAACCGTAAGTATGTGCGCCTTGCCTGTGCCAACCAGCACCTTCATAAACATTACCATCACCGCCTACAAGAAAACTAAAAATTCCTGTTTTCTTATGGGGTATTCACATAATAGATGTCACATTTTTACTCACTTGTAACCGATATCGTCAAAGTTTAATTTATCCATGTGATAGGTTTGCATATTGACGATTGCTTCTGAGCAACGGTTCTGATCTAAGCATTCAGGTGTAACTGTATGATGAATTATCACATATTTCAAGGGTATGATAATGTGTTGGACTTTGGCTGAGTCACGGCCGCCCCACAAAGACTTCTTTATTATTTTCGGACAAACATCGGGTAAATCTATCAAAAATTACTTATGTATTAATTATTCTAAAATCGCTACTGAATTTACCTGCGAAAACCACAGCAATTTCCACTAATAGAGCGAAAATTAAACACAGTAAAGTTTTCATTTTCTTATTGAATGCCGGCCGTTAAACGATGCATCTCGATACAAGTTCCAGTGACAACTGTCTTACAAAAAAAAACACTTGAAGTGTACACAAACCTGGTAAACGTGTTTTGTGCTTGCGCTAGCCGTCATTGGTAATTTTTAGAACTACAGATTATTCACCAATCTGACATTAAGCTCGAAACACATTTGGACAAATTTGTTTGGATTGATGTACTTATATAGACGTAGTCGAATGCGATGTTCATTGCAGCGAATTAATTGTGCCTCATATCGTCAACCACTGATAAGCAGCTTATGTCTTATTGTTATAATTGCACTGCAACAAGTGAAATGTAATTTTATCCTGGATATCGTGGACAACTTTAAACCCATGATCACGCCTGAGTAAATTCAGTTTGACATATAATATTACATGTAATATTCAAATAAGAGTGTAAATTTGCAGTCTTATTATATTTTTGTTATACCGGGTGTCCAGCCTAAGATGCAACGGTCCATAGCCGATTTATTATTGTTTTTTTGGAAAAATGTTTCAAATAAATGTTGCCTCGAATCGTATTTTACATATTTTAAAATTAGTTTCAGTAATGGCGGACTTACTTACTTACTTACTTACTAGATACTAACTTTATTATTTTAAATGGAACACCCTGTATATTATTGTATTGTATTATTGTACGCCATTGCTATGTTCATTTCCAACGCGCTTCAGTAAATTCTACATTTTTTTTTAATTTCTTTCTAATTTTTTTTTGTTTCCGGTGGTCCTATTGTGATCTGTTGGCCACTTTCTAAGCATGCCAGTATTACTGCAGCCAGTTCCAAGCCTGGTGAAATGCGAGGGGAAGGTAGCTGGCGCTTCGCAATACGTATCTATCATGAAAAACTGAAAAATCGCGAATATCTCCAAAACCTTTGGAGATAGACACAATGACACTCGTATAAAATCGAAAGAAAATTAAATTTCACATCCATTTATGTAAAAATTGCTACACCATTCAATTTAAAAAAATCAAGTTATCCATGATTTTAGAGTTAGAAAATTACAGAGCCCTATTTAATAATTCTGTAATGTAAACGCAACAATTTTAAATAAAGACGTGTGCTGTTTCATGATTAATCGAAAACTGAAAACCGCATCTTTCTAACTTTTCGTATTTCCGGAGATATTTCCAAAACACCGCAGACATTGCAAATGTCATTTTTTTCGAAAAACGTCATGTAATTCGGAAACGGTACAACTTAGCCCTAATGTATGCCTAACGTATGCTTATTTAAATTTAACAAGGAATCCAAAAGTACAATAATATACAGTGTGTTCCATTTAAAATAATAAAGTTAGTATCTATTTCCGGTACAACCGGAAGTCCGCCATTTACTGAAACTAATTTTAAAATGTGTATAATATGATTCGAGGCAACATTTATTTGAAACATTTTTCCAAAAAAATAATAATAAATCGGCTATGGACCGTTGCATCTTAGGCTGGATACCCGGTATATCAAAGTTGCATTTTTTTTAAATGGAACACCCGGTATTTTATTGAATATTTGGATTGACCGCTTTAATAGAAACAAATTGTCTTAAGGTACCAAATGGTTTTGATCGCCATTTCTTGTGCTATTTACTGTTTTATTGGAAAAAAAGACCCAAGTTTAATGACTTACCACATCGCCATTTTTAAAATTCATGCCAAAGTTGCTATCGTTAAGTAAGTTATTCGGAACACTCAGTACAACATGTTTCAAAATGATGCGTCATCTCTTCTTGCATTCATTTGTAATAATAATTGGAGTATTTATTGCAACTATTGTCTTTATTATTAGTAAATGTTGCATCAATTTGAAAAATACTATACAGAGTGTTCCAAATGTCTGGCTTTACAGTAGTAACTTTGGGCATTTTTCTGCTGGCGTTATGAAATAAATGTGAATGTTTCAATCAGAAATCTATTCAGAAAACTAATCGATGTAGAATCTTGCGATGCATTCAATGGTGTACTGAAAAATACCACGTTACATTTGAAAAAAAAAAGGTTTTTTACTTTAAAGATACTCATATTGGACATGGATTTCTGAACACCCTGCTTAGGATATTGTAGTTATCGCTATCGCAGTCATTACTTATGATCGTGTACTTGCGTCCACAACAATGGAATATCTTAATGGCCGATAGCGTATGAGATAAGAGTGCAAACGTCAAAATTTTGACAAAATTACATATATCTCAAAATCGATTAGCTTTAGGAATAGGATTGTGCAAATTGCACAATTCATTTAACATAAGAAAGTTGATATTGACACCCTGCATACCAAAAGTGTTATAAGGCTGAAAATATTTTCTTTAAAGGAATCATAGTCGGCCATGACTACTCCGCAAGTTTCAAAATCAAATTCCTACTGGAAGTTCGAAAAATTCTAATGACTCAATTCGGTTGGACACGTTGAATATATTTATATATTACTGAAATTATCCCATAGATGGCGCTTCTCATATTTCATTCTAGTAACTGTAAATATTTGGCATAAATAGCAAGGCAAATACGATTATAAAATATTGATCTGGTATATTACCAGATAAACATCTAATAGGAGCCGTGATCATTGAAACGGCGACTCCCTTAACCGCGGCGGGCGGAGTGATTCTTGCGTCCAACTCGAATAGAATTATTTTATCACCGAATATACATATGTTTTTGCCATTCCTAATTACTTACTAATTAGTTAAGCCTTGTATATATGTGTTTACTCTATGTATATTTTCCACACGACTTGTATTGTTTGGTAAATAAGCCAAGGTATATTATTTATTATAAGTTTAAAATTAAAATCGCGTTTTACTATTGTCATATAGGGCCGTAATTCCTAATCAATACGATCCCCTGTATTGTAATTAACTTGGTAATTTTCCACTGTATTTTTTAATGATGTCGGCAGTATTTCGTATAATTCCTAAAAATACAATTGAATTGTCCGAAATATATTAAAGTTGCAAATTTTTGTATTATAAGAATATTGCAAGTATATGTACCTTAAAAGTACAGTATTTGCTGTGTAACTGTCCTTTCTTTCTTTAGCTTGCCCAACACCATTTCGCGTATGTTCACTTGGTATACGTAGATATATTATATTTGTATAATATTACAAGGTCATTAGCGTTATAAATTTGTGTTGCCAGTTATTTTGAACTTCGCTAATGTGTACACCGGGCCAACAAATAATTTTTGGAAATACCAAACATAAATGCCTTGAAAGTAATTATTTCGATAGCATAATATGCTATACATTAAAAAGCATTATGGAGTTAATAACGTATAATTGCTATTATTATCTTCTTTAGAGTAAGATTGATAGGTGAGAAAAACCTCATATTTACCTTTTTTTTATACTATATAGTTTTTACAAATAATATTATATTGTCATATTGACGACAATTGGCGTAGGATCCATTATGAAAAAAATATTGTAATTATGTAAAAATATATAATTTGTTTAAATCTATATACGTGTAAATAAATTAGTGCACTGAGAATGGAATTATACAAGAGCTCCTGCTATCGTTGGTTGAATCGGAGAAAATTCTGAGAATCCTTCCCATGTAACTATTTCTCTAGCAAGCATAACACCGGGACTTTCGGTAGACCATATACTGTAAGCCGGTAACAATCCGTATTGTTCTCCTAATTCCTTAAGAGCGACAGCGCATTCTAGTAATTTTCTCCCAGCTTCCAACTGTTTAGCAGTTGGTGCATTCCCTGAAATGTAAGTTTTAGTAAAATCAGTTTCAAAACATAATCATATTTGAATTAGCTTGCTGTTCTTTTACTTCTATTACATGGGGGATACAGGGATTTCGCTTATTATTTCAGATTTTGTTTGTCATGAATTCGAAGGGAAGATAGGACTGTAACAAATGGCATACTAAAATGTTGCCATTGTTATATAGTTTGCCAGGTATATTCTGATGTTTTGAAATGATTGCTGTTTTCTTTTACGTCAGCAGCATTGATGGAGAGGTGGATCTAAGTTCCTTAAGTGATAAAACAATTCTATTAGCACCAGATGAAGAAAGGTACGATTTTTTTTAACAAGCCGGGCAGATAATATTATATTTCGAGTTAATCATAACGTTTTTAGTTCTCATTTCTACCCCGGTATTGTGGAAATAATTAAAATCGGCTTATTTCTTTAATCAATTAAGGTAATTGTCCCAATTTCTGAACCTGTCCTAATGACGGACACATTCTAATGTGAGCCAGCTATTAGACATGTATAATACAGTGTGAGTCTGTAATCTGGAATAAATTCAGTAAAGCGAAGACAGTATTTTTTCCGGAAATATGCTCGGACACGTCGATTAGTATTTTAAATTGCCCACTTTTTCATCTGAGAACATTTTATACCGCGTGTCCCAAATTTGAGATATGACGTCATCGACAATTTTTGTAAATGGTAGCCCTAATTTTTTTATAACTATTCTTAAAGGGTATATCAAATTACACATGCGTACCAAATTTCAAGTTTTTATTCCTTGTCATTAAAAGATATTTAACAATAACTAATTCGAAAAATGGAAGAATCTGATTCAAATTTATTGTTATGAAGTTTAAAAATGGCACGTCAAAGGGTTTTTGTTTATAATTTTTTTTTTGTCAAACCAGGTTGACGTCTTATCACAATGTCAAAAAACAAGGTAATAAAAATAAGTAAGAGTGAAGGTAATATTCTACTCGTATTGAGCGAGGACACTTATTAGTTTGTCGTTTCGTGAGAAACACCGTTTGTTGAAAAATCGACCATAATGTCGGATTTAACTGAAACTCACAAAATTGAAATTTTAATGATGGCTGGCTACAGAGATAGGACAAGAACACAAAATGAAGTTACTTATTTATTCAGAGAGAAGTATCCTGATTTACCACCCATATCTCAAAGTACCGTAAGCAAGATTGAAAAACAGTTTCGGGAAAACGGGCATTTAAGGAAAACAAATAATCATCGTCAGAGTGCCCTCAATGAAGAAGTAAAACTTGTAATGTACTTATTTCTGTTCAAGAAAATCCTTATATCTCCAGTAGGCTGATAGGTAGAGAAATTAGCCAGTCTTCGGTGGCAAGAACTCTTAAAGCGCACAAATTTTATCCCTATAAATAGACAATCCTCCAGGAACTCACCGAAGATGATCCGGATCGAAGACTTCAGTTTTGCGAATAAATGATGGATCTACTAGACAGAACTGTTGTAAACATAGAAAACGTTATATTTTCTGACGAATCAACGTTTATGTTAAACGGTGAGGTAAATCGTCAAAACTGTCGTTATTGGGCAGACAACAACTCACGATGGATGAGGGAAGGCCACACTCAACATCCAGAAAAAGTCAATGTTTGGGCAGGCATTGTTGGTGATCGAGTAATAGGACCAATTTTCTTCCAAGAAAATCTCAATGGGGCGAGATATTTAGAATTCTTGCAGGAAGAACTAGTTCCGAATTTGGCTACTCTATTCCCTGATCCGCTTGAAGCTGATGTCTAGAATAGAAACATCTGGTTCCAACAAGACGGCGCGCCTCCTCATTTTGCAAGACCTGTCCGTAAGTATCTAGATGATGTGTTTCCAGGCAGATGGATTGGTAGAAGAGGATCTTTTGAATGGGCACCCAGGTCTCCGGATTTAATCCAATTTCTTATGGGGGTACTTGAAAGGCAAAGTTTTTAAAACCAAACCGGAAAATATTGAGGTGTTGAAAGAACGAATAAGACGGGAGGGTAGGCTAATTTCCGCTGAAGTAATTAGAAATGTTCAAAATGAGTTTCGGTTCCGTTTAGGGTATTGTCAAGAAGTACATGGACAACATTTTGAACATTTATTGTAAAAGAGATATGATTCAGGTGAATCAGATTTCTTCATTTTTCGAATTAGTTATTGTTAAATATCTTTTTAATGACAAGGAATAAAAACTTGAAATTTGGTACGCATGCGTAATTTGATATACCTTTTAAGAATAGTTATAAAAAAAATAGGGCTGCCATTTAAAAAAGTTGCCGATGACGTCATATCTCAAATTTGGGACACGTTGTATAAAATTTTCTCAGATGAAAAAGTGGGCAATTTAAAATACTAATCGACGTGTCCCAGCATATTTCCGGAAAAAATACTGTCTTCGCTTTACTGAATTTATTCCAGATTACAGACTCACACTGTATATAGGTTGGTTTTATTACTTAAATGTAATACATACAATAATAATTATAAATATTAAAATAATATTCTAAAATAAATATTTACAGAAATACAGATGTACAACTATGGTTATCTACGTTACTGACTAAAAATTTGTAATTGAATTACATTACACCTTTAAAAACAATATGATGCCGTGTTATTTTTCATATAAGTATAAATTTGTTTACAACCACCTGGCATTACATGAGATATCAAATTTGGAAACTACCTCTCTCTCAAAATATAGGTAAATGTGATCCTTTCCAAGTTGACACTTTATAAATTTTTATGTATTGCTTCTTGATTATAAAGAAGAGATACACATTTATTACATTAGAGAATAGAGTAAATCTCATTTCTCTTCGTTGGTGTACGCGTTTTCTATTATCACTAAATGATAATCGAAATGTTTGAGAATTTTACATTTCTTTCATTGTTCATTGTTAACGCCAAACAAAAGTGCTGGAAGCAAAAATGTTTTAAAAATGAAGTTGATGCGTTATTTGTCAGATGCATTATCTCTTCCAACCCATAACAAACACAAAGTTTTGCCCGACTTTGTCAAAAGTTAAAGCTTCCACCTATACTTAATAATAAGCGAAAATCGTTATCATGAGGGTCGAAAATGAATCACTATGATATTCAATTAAAATTATCTTACTTGTAAAATTACCGATGAACGCAAATCCTAAAGATATTGCGTTATAACCATTGGCGTGTGCCCCTTCGCGATGCCAACCAGCTCCTTCGTAAACGTTACCATCCCCACCTATGAGGAAACTGCATTTCTTCATGTATTATTTGTTTAACACCAATTTTAGAATTATTATACTTACTTGTAAGGAATATCGTTCAAAAATAATTTATCCATTAAATCTGCTTGCATATTTACAATCGTTTCAGAGCAACTTCTCTGATCTAAGCATTCGGGCGTATTTGTGTGATGTATTTATCACATATTCTAAAGGGATAATCGTGTATTCCACTTTGGTCGGGGAACGGCCACCCCATACAGACTTCTTTATTATTTTCGGGCACACATCCGGCAATTCTGCAATTTTTATAAAGTTTTATCTACGTGTAACCTTTTCATAATCACTATCAAATTCACTTGCAAAAATCACAGAAATTTTCACCAATAAAACGAAGGTTAAACACAAGGTTTCATTTCTTTTTGTCCAATGACAATGGGAGACCGATAATCTCAAACGAGTTCTAATTCAAGTGTGCGGAAAACAACACGTGAGTTACTCATAAAGGTATTTTTTTCATTTATATTCATAGTTGAGCGTCAATTCACGAAAATGAAGAACCGGTTGTAATATATTTAAATTTAATGGATATTTAATAGATTTTTTTCTTTTAAACTAAATGTGCTTTGGTTGTCTCTTGTTAGATTGCTGCATAATTGTAGGATCCTTTGTAGGTGGGACAATGAAGCACAGAGAAGGTAGAGAAAATCTGGTGCATGCTCGGTGTTATTCTAAATTGAAAGAATTCCAAAGAAAGAAAGGATTATCTTACAAAACATAAACTATTTGGTTGTGAGCAATTTGAGGGTTTTCTCTATTATGTTGTCTATATTAACTTGAGAATTTGCCACTTATAGAGAAGTAGATCCGTTTTGCTTCTAAGAGAGAACAAGCTGGTTTATATTCCAAGCTGAGGCTATATGTAAGGCTAGATAACCAGCTCTAGATCACTGCAGCAGCAAGGGAATCAAATAACTTCTATTGAAGTAAGCCATGACCCATGGCAATGGAAACACAGCAACTTAAATAAAGCAAGCATGAAATTTACAAAAAGTTTAAAGCGTATACAAAAGCAGAATTAAGTACGATTAAATAACAATAGCTTGGTACATATTTGAAGCATTTACAAAAGAGCCAATAGATGGAAAAAGAATTAGAGCGCTATAGTTGTTCAGAAAATGTACATGATTAAGTGTCCCTCACCGATTTTGGTTAGTCATGGTTTTCGATATGAATGCAACATTGATGGTATCATTTTCTTTAAACATATCAAAGCTAACTATGATTATCCTCAAAGTTTAAAAATCAAGGTATCACGATATTTTTGATTTTCCAAGTAAAGTCTGTAAGACTGTTTGAACATGAAATTTTCTTAGCCATTTTGTCCCTTTATTTCATCTCTATTTCTTATTTAGATTAATAGGAACTACCCATATAAAGATATACATATATTTATTCAATTCAATTCCTCAGTTTATTATGTTTTTGAATTTACTATATCAAAAATATTTTATTTAAATTTAATTTATTATATTCAAACTGTTGATACACCTATTGGTATAGTTAATGCGTTTGTGGAAACTTTTTCGATCGTGTACCAAAGTACGCAGTCTGCTCAATCTGTAACCACATCTATGAGTTCGGGTACCTCTTCTTTACTCTTAACTGAATTTACTTAAGAGGAAGTGTACTAGAACATCACGAAAATCAAAAATGATATGACATCTGGCCATGACAAGCTATCTGGTTTTATAATTCGCGATTTGCTTCCATCTTTTGTCTACCGCTTGCAAAATATGCAATTTAGCTATTTTCACTAGTACTTTTCCCAACATATGGAGAATTACTAAAGTTATTCTCATTCTTAAAAAAGGCAACGGCATCTGACTTGCATAACTATTGATCGATTAGCACCTTATCTAACTTCAGCAAAGTGTTTGAGAGCGTTATATATAACCAACTTTCCTTCATGGTTAAGCCACATCTTTTTGTTAACCAACGTGGGTTCGTGATTGGGCGATCCTAACTTGGCCGAGTTTACTCAATTCGCCGGTGAGGCCTTAGATAATAAACAGATTAATGATTTACATGTAGACCTTTTCAAGGCATTTGACACCCTCAATCATGAAATCCTACTTCTTAAGCTCTCAACTTAGGTTTTACTCCGAAAGTTATAACCTTTCTTCAATCATATTTAAACAATCGTGTCTGTTATGTTGCTTCTCATGGCTTCGCATAAAATTCTGGGGTACCACAAGGTTCACACTTGGGCTCTTTGTTCTTTAATGTTTATTTAAACGATCTCGTGTCCTTGGTGGATTGTAGGATTGTAACGTATGCTTCTTGACATTGTAAATCATCGGTGTGATCGAAACAAAATTAACCTCAATGTGAATAAGCATGCGAAGCCATGCATAAAATTCTGGGGTACCACAAGGTTCACACTTGGGCCCTTTGTTCTTTAATGTTTATTTAAACGATCTCGTGTCCTTGGTGGATTGTAGGATTGTAACGTATGCTTCTTGACATTGTAAATCATCGGTGTGATCGAAACAAAATTAACCTCAATGTGAATAAGCATGCTGTCTTCTCATATGCGAAGTGTAACACCATAGTAAGTTTTCTCTATTCAGCTAACAATATTCCTATTTCTAAATATACCAAAATTCGTGACCTTGGTGTGCTATTTGATTCTCAGCTATCGCTTACTGAACATATTACGCATTTTTGGGGTTCCTAATACGATCTTGTAGGCACTTTACTAATGTTAATGTTATTAAGACCCTCTTGTTTGCTTTTGTTAGACTTATACTCGAATATGCCTCAGTTATTTGGTATCCCTATTATCTCTATCAGGAACTCATTTTGGTGAGGGTGCAGAAACGTTTTCTAAAGTATCTATCGTTTAGGTTAGACCATGTTTATCCAGCTCGCGGTACTAATTATGATAATTTACTTGATATGCATAATATGACTTCAAATAACCCGCTAATACGGGTATAAATTAAATTAAATAAACCTTACACACATAAAAAAAAGATTTCTTCAGTCAAAGAAATATGCTTTCATTTAAAGAAATGATTCTTTTCCAATATCCTGGTTACCTTGTATTAAACTACACAGGTCTCGTTGTTTGACCGAAATAATTCTTTGGGTTAATTGGGGCTTGCTAAAAATTTTGAAATTTTACAGAGGCCTGTAAGGAGGCTTACTGTGCGAAGATGATTCCCACTAAGCTGCTTGTCCCTGATCGTTGGAAATTGGTGATCTAATGTGTTGGACAAGAATTCTAATATATCGATGTGTAAGGTAAAGGTGCAGCAAACTAAGAAGTGCTTCAGTATCATGGCACAATAACAAACGGAAACCATATGGGTCTTCTTTTTGTTTTTTATTGTAGGCATCAATTATTATCAATTGTTAACTTTACTTTGTTTTATTTCCTGAACAATTTGCTATTTAAAAAGATTTGAATCATCATTGGTTATCAAATTAAAGATTATTTTTCATTTGATAAGAACAAGCGTGAACTGACAATAAGAGGAATAATAAGGAAACTTATTAGTTATTAAGGTTGTTTGTGCTAGTAATGGTAAATTACAGTTATTACAGCAATTTATCTTACTTTATTAGAGTAATGAGGTAATTGCAATGCGATCTTTATGGAACCGTAAATGGACGCTTAACAAATACTAAAAACAAGAAACAGGTTTATGTACAGCACGTTGGTTATACGATTGTTCTTAAGTAATACATTTTATCTTGAATCATGCAACATTTATGCTGGATTAAGGCTTGTGACTGTATCCTGGCCATTTCTGAATTTCTCGAAAGAGGGCTGAACCAGGACTTTCGGTATGACGTACACTTTTCGCTCCAAGCAGTTTATAATTCCGCTTTAGTTCTTTAGACGCAACTGCACACTCTATCAGCCTTTTTGCAGCCCTTAACTGTGCGGGAGGGGGTAATTTTTCTGTAATATGAACGCTGTTGATTAGATTGGATGGGAAAGTATGTGCATTGGTCTTACTGTGAAAATTGCCCATGAAACCTATTCCGAGAGATATGTGATTGTAGCCTCTAGTATGTGATCCTTGTCTATGCCAACCAGTGCCCTGGTAAATATTACCATCCCCCACTTACCAAAAAACTGAAAGAATATTTCGTATTTAAAATGACACAAATTTAATTTTTTTTTAATCTGAACATAGCGTTATTTTTTTTAGTGTGTAGTGTTTAGTGTTAAAAATAACAAGTCAATACATTACCGACAATTGTGTCTATAATATACAAGCGAAATATAGTATTAGAATTTAAATAAATATCGAGATTTTATTGTAATGAATTAACCAAATTAACACTTTATATACTGTACATAAAGAAACGTTATTTGAGCTAAGTATAGTAATATGCTGATCTTTCGTACATAATTGTATGGAATTACTGATAAGTAAGGTGTGGTAATAAACACCTCATGATTGGCTGTGTTGTCCGCATTTAATTCCAGTTATTACGCATATCATTAATACCTGTTTATTAGAAAATGTTTTCCCGGATTGTTGGAAAGATAGTATTATAATACCATTACCTAAAGTTAATGACACTGCCAGTGTTAACGATCTGAGACCCCATTTCCATTTTACCTACTATATCTAAGGTGTAGGAACGTATAATTGATCGACAAATTAAATTGAATTTCGATAACCATAATATTTTGCCTTCTGAACAATCAGGATTTAGGTCGGGGTACGGTTGTGCTTCTGCCTTGGCTCACATTACTGATGACATTTTGAGGTCTATGGACAATAATTATATCACTGTTCTCGTTCTTCTCGATTACAGTAAGGCTTTCGATACAATTGATCATTCCCTTTTATTATCCATATTACATTATATCGGCTTTACTCAAGACACTATTACTTTTTTCCATTCTTATTTATCTAACAGAACTCGTAGGGTGTCGTACGGTGGTCGAATATCTGGGACATCGACAATCGTATCGGGTGTGCCACAGGGTAGCATTTTAGGACCGTTACTTTATTCTATATATTCTGCTAATATCATTAAATGCTTAGTATACTGCAAATATCATATGTATGCTGACGATACGCAGTTGTATTACTCGTTTCCTCCTAATGCCGTCGCGACTGCTGTTCAAAATATTAATGACGATCTGGCACGAATTGCTGACGAATCTTTACGGCACTCGCTGCGTCTTAATTCCAAAAAAATCTAGCGTCCTGGTCTTTGGCAGGGCTAAAACTAAATCTAAAGTTATTGACCAAATACGAGTTTTTGTTAACAGCGAGGCACTAACCATCTCAGAGCATGCCAGGAATCTGGGGTTGCTAATGGATTCCAAGCTTCGGTTTAAAGAACATGTTTCTTGCCTTATAAGACGTGCATTTTGCTGTTTGAGGTTCGTTTGGCAGTAGGGACTGGCTTGGATATAAATTTGAGGAAGCTCTTATGTGAGACACTTGTGTTGTCGCATTTTAACTTTTGTATTAATGTATATTTTCCCTGTCTTGACAGGTCCTGATAGATTTGAGAATACAGCGAGTGCAGAACTCATGCCTGCGTTTTATTTATGGCCTTCGTCGCTATGACCATATTTCCTATACTTTTAAACTAGCTAATTGGTTCAACATGTCTCGCAGGGTTGATTTTCATGCAACTGTGTTTATTTCAAAATCATTACTCACAAGAAGCCTAAGTTATCTCTATCGAAAGATTACTTTCAGAGCGGACGTTCATACAATAAATATTAGATTTAGAGGACTGCTCACACCGCCCGGCACCACCTCGAAATGTTCAAAAGGTCTTTTCTTACCTAGATCGTCCGTTTATATAACGGTGTCCATCTGATCTGCGTTTGTCGCTTCCGAGTTCCTTCGCCTGTCGACTACGAAAATATTATTGTGAATCGTATGGTATAATTAAATTTGAATTCTATATAGATACCTCAATTTTGTTATTACTGTATAATTTTGTTGTAATTCATATATATTTATTTATAGTTAGTTGTGGTTTTGGTAGCTTCGTTTGGCGTTCTCCTTTTACTTCACCCTTGCAGGCTTGAGAGGTAGACCAGCTACTTCGAGTAAGTCGCTGATCTCGAGCCATTTGGCGTCAGAGAGTGAACGATTAGGACTTTGTCTATTTCTTTTCTATATGCCTCTTACATATACTATTAAGAGTTGTTCTTATAACATTTTGTTATGTTTTGAAAATGTATTCTCTGTTGTCAATAAACCGCTTATTATTATTATATTATTATTATTATTATTATTATTATTATTATTATTATTATTATTATTATTTTATTATTAGTCCAATTTAAATCGTAATTTATTTACTATATTGAAATTATTCTTTCACTATCGGTTTCAGCTAAGTTATAACAGCCTTCTTCAGGTGAAAATTGAAAAAAAAAAGTGAATGTAATAGTCAATTAAAAAACTAGAAAAATGATCAATTGCAGGACTTAAAAGCGAAAATATTCCCGTAGGGTGCCGCAGGCGACCTTTCTCCGGATAGCCGTATGTACTTTTGGACATCCAGGCACGATTACACTGAAACAATTAGGAAGTACTGATTACCGTACTTCGCTTATCACTAAATATAGTAACTTAACATTGATACTGTTGTGTATTTCTTCGGGGCGATCAAAATGTTAAAAAAAAAGTATCCAAATAAATTAACTTAACAGCAACAAAAATATTTGGATAATATATGATATTACATTACTAAAAGAAAATTATTTCTTTCATGCAAAATCGGTACAGTTATATATAGTACCTATTATTTAAATGATCAGTTTTGATCGCTATAAATTCGGCCTTAGGTAATTACTACTAAATGTAGACCGCATCTTTTTGCTATTTTCGTGAAGATTTTGGAGTGTTGCATGATTGCAATGCTTGGTTTTATAAATATATTAATAACGTGGGTATTCCTAGAGAAAATTAAGAGAGAAGAAAATGTATTGTATTAGATATGAAGTATTTTCTAATTCGAAATTGAAGTTTCTTGGCCAAACTTAGTAATGAAGAGTTTAATTTAACTCTTGAATTAGTGGTCATATTTTATTCTACGTTATATAATTTGTTTTAACTATTACTTTACCTATTTTTTATACGTACTGCTGTGTATTATTGAAGTAAATAAGAATACTAAACTGAATTTAAAAAGAAAAGAATATTATTAGCTAGCTTAACGGAAAAGATTTAAAAAGAAAACAAAAGAACTATTAATCTCAGAGTTACCCTCGCGAATTAAAACTTTGATCTAACTACGAAAAGTAAAATGTGAGTAAAAGAAATCAGACTTTCTTAATAGCACGAAAAATTGAAAAGATTTAAAATAAAATAAAAGAACAGAATTTGTAACTCAGTGGCGCTATCAAACAATCAATTTATTTTAGCAAAATGAGCTAAAATACAATGGTGCAGAAAAAAAAACCCTGAACTGAAGGTTCTGGCCTAAAATAAAAACTGCACTAGACTCTAATTTAAAATAGGACAATGCTATTTCCTATCCAAAGCAAAAAGAAATGTTTTATTTGTTCAGGAAAATTATTCAATATCTTTGAACTTCTATCCACGTAGTTTCCAAAATTAAAATAATCTAAGCGTGGACAAATGCATGCAATTTACAAAAATGAAAAACCTAAATGAAAGAACAAAGCTTCCACTCACCCAAACGAGATGATAGATAAATTAAAAATGATACAGCAAAAACAGAATAACCGAAAAATTAACTCTTTAAAAATAAACGAGAGAAAAAACTAAAATAAATCTTCCCAAACAAAAAAATAATAATTGATCCTATATCTACAAAGTGCATACTTTAATACATTAACAATTATTACAATAATAATTCCTTGATTGACTATATATAAAAAAAGAATGTTAAAATTTATCAATATTAAATGAATTACAGAATGGCAACAAATATTTAAGAAAATCGTCTACTCACACCAATAGTCGAACAAGGAACTCCTTCACAAAATCCTACAATTGTTTTTCTTACAAAAATCCCTCTCTCAAAAATCATACAACGCAGACTTAGAACATTGCAACGACAATATTAAATAGAATACGCATTAAATCAGCACAAGCGAACAATAGACATTTGAATGACTGGATTAATTAAAAAAGCTTTACACTACAAAATTAAAATCATTCAATAAACTCTTACACTAAACTTATACAAAACAAAACAAAATTGTGAAAATTCTCGGTAAATTGAAAATTAGCTGTACAAACAAACAACAAATCATAATATGCAACTTAAAATACACTCAGCGATAAATGGGTTGTATAAACCACAGCAGTACGACGATTATTTATATACCATCTTTTTCAAAAGCCAGATTTACCATAATTTTATTTTACATTGTATAATCTTTTAGTTATGTAAATTTTTGAGTGCTTCAATTATATTGATTTTGTTAATTAAATAAAATTAATTAATAAGTTATTGTATGTTTCGGATTGGTGGTAGTATGGATATGGTATTAGCAAAATAACCAGAAATAGTTCTTTCCAATCCTTTAATTAATATAATTGAAGACCGGTTTCGGCTCTAGGCCATCGTTTAACGTATTGCGTCCAGATGATGGCCTAGAGCCGAAACCGGTCGATAATTATATTAATTCAAGGATTGGAGAGAACTATTTCTGTTTTTTTTTACTAATACCATATCCATGTTATAAATAAGTTACAATTACAAACATTTTAAAAACAGATATATATCTGCATATTTCCTAATTATATTTATTATGTACTATGGTTTTCTGCAACCATTAGTTTCGGTTTTAGCAAACCTTCATCAGGTAGTTTTTATCTTGTAATACTTAGAAGATGAATAAAGTACACAGTATATTTTATGCACTAGAAAGAATTGATAGTCATCGGAGAAGGTACGCCTGCGATAACTTACGTAGAGTTTAGAATTGACTCATCTTCTGACTAGATTAGAAGGTAAAACTGTCTGATGTAGGTTTGTTAAAACCGAAACCGGTTGCAGAAAACCTTAGCAAATACTAATAAATAATTAGGAAGTAGGTAATACTTCATATCTAATATGTCTAATTATACAGTCGCCAGCAAATGTTATAGGCACCCTAAATTTTGGGCGAATATGACAGTAAGAAATGAGAAAATAAAAACTTGTAGGTAATACATTATAAATATGTAGTATTTTAAGGGATCTTATTAATTTGTTGCATATTAGAGTGTTTTTAGTACAGCTATAATACTTTTTAGAAGGGAGGGGGAAAGTGGTATCTCGAAGACTTGAAAATATAAAAAAACAATAAACAATTTACAAAAGGCATCTATAAAGACTATTGTAACCATAAAGACGATTATATAAACGTTGAAATAACTGTCACAAAAAAAATGCAAGAAACATGAAACCCATTAGTTTTATCAAAGGTGCCTATAACATTTGCTCGCGACTGTATAACCTGATTGAAATCCATCAAATATATATTACTTTGTGTTTTCTTTTTGATGATATAGCAAATCCAATAAATTTAGGTGCTTAAGCAATAGATATTGCCCAATTAACAAAATGAGTATTATCAAGGAATTTAGGATTGAGCTAGCCAAAAATGCAGTTAATTCAATACAATTATAATACTCAAATTACCGTTTCTCAAATTTTATCCTCTCCATTCTTCCCAACTTCTGTTGTCTTCTAAATATTGTTATCGCAAGAATTTTATATAGTAGCAAATACGTTAAATATATTGTATAAGTACAGAAATTGCCGTAAAGATGGCTGTTTACTTCACTAGATTATTATTATTAGGGCATTATTGGAATAAAATTGGTAAAGATGATCATTTAAATAAAAAATATATCTAGATAATTTTAACTGTAGCTGTGTTGCTCACAGCACCTATTTACCTTTGTTTTATGAAAACTTAAAAATATGATTTTTTTTTATAAAATTTAAAAGTCACGGATAACTAACTATAAATAGATTTATTAATTAGGGATAAATAAATTTTATCGTCCCCGTATTAAGATAAAAGATACATTTTCTATTGTGTACGGATAAAGATAATAGATACTTTTATCTATCGCCTTCGGATAAAGATAATAGTTAGATTACCTTTATCTGTTAGTTTATGTAAATAATTTTTGCCCAACTCTGAGAGTAACAAAATAGCATAATTCGGCATACATTTTCTACATGGATGTCACAAACTGCCATCTAACTTTTTCTTTATTATTATTGTCAAATTATACTACTACTCTGCAACCAATTTATTTTTTGTTTATTGTATAATAGAAGAATGCTTTGGCTGTACATTGTATAATTGTTTGCAATACATTGATGACTAGAGTGGTCAGACGTGTCTGCTTACGCGGGCCGCACTCACCTCCCGCTATGCAGAACGTTTAACCATAGTATAGTAGTAAGCAGTAAAATCACTCCCTCCGATTCATGTGTTTAGTATCTAGTATCAATGTTAGTCGAATCTTGATACGAGATATTACAATTCTCCGTTCACGTTTTACGCATTGTAATAGTTTAATACAATGTCGGGCGTAGAAAATTCCAGAAAACAACAATAATTTTTAATGTAGAAAAGTATATCGGTGAATTCCAGGATTTACATTATGATGGTGTCAAAATAGTTTGTACAGTGTGTGATAAACAGCTGTTGTGCTGGCACAAATCAGACTACACATTGGTGGTGGTGCATCCGATCCATTACACTGCGTGACACGATTTTCGTACCTGGAAAACTGATTACTATTATGGTTTTCAATTACTTACAATATGTAAGCAGTTGATGTTTTTTGTTTCTATCACGTTTTGTTTTTGAAGCATACACTGATGGCATTAGATAGGCTATGCGGATTCTGGCACAAAATCTCGGGATTTTCAATGGGGGTAGAGTTCACATTTTATCCCCTCATAGATACAATACGCATATTTACATGTCACTTCGTGCTCGTACGACAGATTGAAATATTCTACCTGATATACAAACCGGATGTCCAGCCTAAGATGCAACGGTCCATAGCCGATTTATTATTGCTATTTTGGAAAAATGTTTCAAATAAATGTTGGCTCGAATTATATTCTACACATTTTAAAATTAGTTTCAGTAATGGCGGAGTTCCGGTTGTACCGGAAGTAGATACTTAATTATTTTAAATGGAACTCCCTGTATATTACTGTATTTTTGGATTCCTTGTTAAATTTAAATAGCAATACGTTAGGCATACATTGGGGCTAACCTGTACCGTTCCGAATTACATGACGTTTTTTTCGAAAAAATGAACTTTGCAATGTCTGCGGTGTTTGCAAATATCTCCGGCAATACGAAAGTTAGGAAGATGCGGTTTTCAATTTTCGCTTAATTATGAAACAGCACACGTCTTTTATTTTAAAATTGTTGCGTTTACATTACAGAAATATTAAATAGGGCTCTGTAATTTTCAAACTCTAAAATCATGGATAACTGTTTTTTTTAAATTGAATTGTATAACAATTTTTACATAAATGGATGTAAAGTTTGATTTTCTTTGGGTTTTATAGGAGTGTCATTGTATTTTGGAGATATTCGCGATTTTTCAGTTTTTCACGATAGATACGTATTGCGAAGCCCCGGCCACATTCCCTTCGCATTTCACCAGGCTTGGGACTAATTAACAAAACAAAATAAGTTTTGTTGTTAGTTTTAATTATTTGTCGTTAGTTTAATCGAATTATTGATAATTAAATAAAGCAATGTGTATATTTTTTAAGTTTTTTACCAATAATTATCAGTTACCGTACCCAAAAAACAGTACGTGATAGAAAAAAAGTACATAGGTGTTCTTATTAAGCGATTTGCATAAATAAATTAACAGGACAAATTGAAGTGGGTACTTAATTTTTTTTTTAATTTGTAACGTAGTGTTATCTACCCATAAAGATTATTTTAATTATGCGTGTGTCACATCTGTAGATGTTGAAGGATCTTTTCCAAAATATAAGCATATTTTATCATCGCGACGAGAGCGGCTTAATAAGAAAAATCTTGAAACACTTAATGCTACAAACTTTTCAGCAATCCCAATAGCATTTCTGCTACTTAAATAAGGTAAGGGGCTTATATATAATATTTGTAGTTAAATAAATAAATAATTTTGTTCTTTCCCGACACTGTATTGTATACTTGTGTTAAACGTTAATGTCACATATATGAAACTTAGTACTGACCTGGCGCGCAGACGAAAGTTGACCACTCTATTGATGACGATACAATTTAACATAGGACAATGTTAATATAATATGTATAGAATTAAAAACAAAACTCACGGTTTATGTTTAACAACAAAAGGAAAGTATTTTACTCCAGTCTGTAATGATAAGGAATTAAAAATCTTACTTGTAAGCAATATCATTAAACCCTAAGTGATCCATGCAATAGTCTTGGATGCCGGCTACCCATTTGAGGGCAACTATCAAAATTTGAACACTCCAGCGTATCTGTATGGTGGATTATCACATACTGCACCGGTACCAGAACTATATTGCACCGTGAGTGAATCACGACCACCCCACATAGCTTTTGTAATTATCTTCGGGCAAACAGTTGCTAATTCTGGAATGTCCACAGGTTAATTTGGGCGTAGGTGATGCAAACTGTGGCAAACAATCACGTGCAAAAATCACAGAAACTTTGGCTAGAAGTACGATGATCGAATACGATATTCTCATTCTTTCTTTAGTGGAAAAACTTCGTTATCGACACAAGTATCCTAAACAATTCGTTGAACTTGAGTATTTGTGCCTGTTTATTAACTGGTAATATACATACATGCGGTTATCACTTCACGCAGCAACAGGTTTGACACCAATCCGTCAATTGCTAGATAGTCTTTTTTTTTCATAAACGATTGCTTTAGATGCATTACATTTATATAATACAACTTACGTAAAGCTTTATTAATATGGATTGAGATAATATTAAAGATTCTATAGAATACACAAATATTTAAATTGTTGTGAACTGCAGAAATGGACCATAGTTCTGCTCCTCCTTAATTAAAACATCCGAACTAGATTTTTTATCATTTTCGGTCTGATCTGCATATACCGGTTATTCTATCCCATATTTGTCTATTTTGCCTAGCTTGTTCTAACTTGGCAGAATAGACAAATATAACCGGTATATGCAGATAGACCGAAAATGATAAAGGAATATAGTTAGGACGTTTTAACTAAGGAGAAGCAGAGTTAATCTTCTAGAGCCAAATATAGTGTTACATCTTGTATAAATACGATTTGGCGTATAATCCGTTTTCCTGAGTTCGAATCTGACAGCCAAATGCTTCATTATTTTCAAAATAAATTTGCAATCATAATGAAGGTACAAAAGAATGTTTAGTTTACACAGACTGTTGGTAATATTATTTAATTAGGTATGTGTGAAAGTAAATAATAATCGGATTACCGTTAATTCATTCCGTTAAAGTGAACAATAAGAAAATATATAAAAATTTGCTTTAAAAAGTGAATTCAGGATGGGATTAGTTGTCTGTGATCTTTCGTAGAGAGCAAATACCTACGGTTCTGAGTATAGTTCTTATTATGCTAAATTTTCAAATTTCATATCGTGTGAGAACGATAAATATCATCCACAACTTCCACTGTGTAATGTTGAAAATTCATAATTCTATATAATTAACGGAAATACATTTAATGTTATAAATTATCCATGTATGTGGAGAGGGAAGGGGCGGACTAAGAGATCTATTCTGTCCCTTATTCTTGCTGTTTTACAGCTGGCCTTCCAATCATATTCCTTTCAGAAAGTGTAGGATATCAGAAGGCCTCAGGTTATGTAAGTCTTCCTCTTTCGATTTCACATGCTCCCAGGTGCAGCGCCCTTGAGTTGTGCAGTGCTACGCAATTTGAGAGGAAATGGATGGTTGTTTCCTCCTGTTCCCCACAACATCTACATTCAGATTCCTCTGTGAATCCAAGCTTACCCAGATGTATTTTTAGTTTGCAATGGGCTGAAAGTATTCCTTACTCAAGTTGATGCATTCTGTAAACCTCTTCTGGTTATAGGTTCTCAGAAGAATTTTACTTTGCCTCATTCCCTGGAGATTCTCCCAATAATTAGATTTTCTCTTCTCCATTTCTCTTTTGAGTTTCTTTAGTATTGTACTGCTACTTGTCCTGCAAAAGGTTCAGGCCCTGCAAAAGGTATTGCAGCCTCTTTTTGTGAGATTATCCCTTCTCTCGTTACCTTCCACTCCTGTGTGGCCCGGAAGCCACAGGAGGGTTACTTTATTCCTTTTGCCTAGCTCGTTTAATTTACCTAGACATTTCCAGACCATTGGAAACTTTTTTCAAGGGTAGAACTGATTTCATGTGAGCTCAGCTCATGATGGCTGCTTGATTATCAGACACGATGATAATCTCCTGCTTTCGGTAATTTCTATCAATATTGAACTGGACGCATCTTTCAATAGCGTGTACATCCGCCAAGAAAGAAACTTAGGTATTTTCCAAAGTTTTCGAAGGTTCTAGGCCCATACATTCCTATTCCCTCTGCCGTTTTGGAGCCATCAGTGTACCATTTGATGGAATTTCTATTCAATTTCAGGGTGGTGTTATGATCCCATTCGCTTTTGTTTCTAAGTGGTACTTGTGGTGAATTCCTTCACAAAACTGATTTTTTTTTAACATGTTATCTCGGGGCATGGCCCAGGTTTGATCACCGTCAGAAGATTGAGGCCTATGCCTAATCGTTCATTCCTTGACCATTCTGAGTGTGGTTCTATTTGCCACGCCCTCTACCACAATATGGAGAGGGGTAAGATCTAATTCTACCTCGATAGCTGCTGTTGGGTAAGTTCTCATAGCCGCAGTTATGCATACGCATGCTAAATTTGCACTTTCGAGAGGTTAATCATAGCAGTGGCTAGATTAGTTCTTTTGCTCCAAGTTACTGTTGCATAAATGATGATCGGTCTCACTATCGCTGTATTTTTGGGTTGCATTTCCAAATTTTCCCTGCGTAGTTTCTGCACACCATCAGGGCCTTTTTGGTTATTTCAAGTTCATGTTTGTTCCATAGAAGTTGATTGTCTAGGGCAGGGGTTAGCAAACTTTTTTAGGACAGGGCCAAATCGTAACGAAAATTAAGTTCAGCGGGCCGGGTTGTAAACTCTAACGTGTATATTTTTTTATTAAGTGTTCCTCTGTGTTTTATTGAACCGAAAACAATCTACAAAAAGTTTCCGTCGTATCATACAGGTGTTTTAAAATTACTGACTGACAAAAGATCTTGAGTTACAAAACTTATTTTTTTTTTCAAAAACACCCGGTATATTCTTATACTTTTCTGCAACATTCCCTATGCTTCAGTGTTTATTCTAAATTATTCCTATTATTTATTAATTTTTCCAAATGGTCAAATAATGTAAAAATATTACAATAAACTATTATTGTTAGTAAATATTATAATAATCATTGTTTTCTATATGTTGTTAGTACCTAGAAAAGTACGCAATATATAAACTAAACAGTAAATATTAAATATTAAAAGTTTATCTTCATCTGGTTCGCATTTTGCAAAATGAGGCAAAATGCGAACAAAAAGTTAATCAAGTGTTTGTGCGGTATAAGAATTTGCAGAGGATTAAAATAGCTACATAATGGAATCTTTGCAGACGATGTGGTAATAATAACAGACAGTGAAAAACAAAGAAAATTTGAACATATGCAAAGGAAACATGGAAGAAGAGGGCATGGCAATAAACGTAGAAAAAGCTAAAATCCTCGGAAACCAGAATGTTGAAACTAAAATTGAAATAAATGATACTAAAATAGAGCAAATGAGAAATTTAAATATTTAAGAGTAACATTGGAAGAAACAAGAAAACAAGATGCTGGAATAAACGATTGATAAAACAATCGAGTACTACGTAATAAACCAAAAATTTATTAATAAAAAAGACAAAAAAGACAAATCTATAGTAATGTTATGAAGGAAGCCAAGAAAAATAAGATTCCACTATTTTAGGGCATTTGGAAACACATCTCACACCTGCTACTTCTGAAGATTTGGGCACCTCGAAAACATCTGACCAGAAAATTTGAAGTAAAATAGGATCCATTTTTAGGAATTCTAATCCAATCTAGATCACAAGAAATGAATTGCGATATATTTTTTTTTAATACTTCAACGAATGTTAGTATCTTTTTATTTAAAATAATTTGAAGGGACGAAAGTTCAGTTGAGGGGGCCATAAGAAACAGAAGCAATAATTACTATTGATGGACGGAACGATTGTAGAAATTCTTTCTCATTTAAAAAAATATTAATAATTTCTCTGAGTTCCAAAAAATTCAATAAAACTTTTCCACTATTGCACCATCGAACTGGGGATGGTTAACTCGCTGAGAGCCAATAAAGTTAACCACTGCCACAACTGGTTCAATAATGCAAAATTGATAGAGGTGTTTGATGAACTAAGCGGTGACTTACTGAAAGCTTTGCATAAAACAAAAATACTCGGGCAGTATCAACAATGACTGTTAACTCATCAAGAACTAACAAAAACCACTAGATATTTTTTGCCTTCTCCATTAAGAAGCGTATTGTGATATTCTCAATTTTATCTGATAGTCGCTTGAGCTGGGAGGTCAACAGAAAACAAACCTCTCTTGTTTGGCACACTTCTTCAGCTTTATCGCAATCTATTCATGAATATTTCAAATTTATTCTAAATAAGGTTAAAAATATTATTGCGAAGTACGCCGAAAGCGTTCATAGTAAAGAATTAACCGAGCTTATTTATTCAGTTGACTATCAGTTGGTGAATAGTAGATGTAGATACCCTCGGTACAATAATTTTCGTAACCCTAATTGTGGGTGAGAAAAGCTATCGGCAATAGCTGAATTAACCGCTTGGTACTTAAAATTGCGCAGGCCGGATTTAAAATACGCAGCGGCCAGATTTGGCCGCGGGCCGTAGTTGGCGACCCCTGGTCTAGGTAAGGCTTAGGTATTTAATCTTCGTTCTCCCAATCCTATATTCGCCCATTCATTTTTATGGTTTTGAGATTGGTTTTTCTTTTCCTGATGAATGCTACTAAGGTAGTCTTAGTGGGGTTAACATTGAGTCCCACCATCTTCCCGTGAAGTTCAATCCCCTTTGAACTATGTCACAGAGAGTATTCTCAAATTTGCCTATTGCGTATATGACAATATCATCAGCATATCCTTGAAAGGTATGCTTAGATCAGTCAGTCCGCATAAGAATTCGCATAGATACCTAAGAAACCAGGTACCGCATGAAAGAACATTCAAATGATAATTCAGCTTTGATTTATAGAGGTAAATGGTGATCCTGTTACATTTGTGGTTAGTTCTTGGAATTTTAGCAGGACTAAGGAAGCGTAACGATTATTAGCATCTACAAAGTAATAGATCTCTTTGTAGAAACCCTCAATATTATGTAATAACAGGTTAAAGGCGTAGAAAATAAATAACTTATGATAATTCTCCTAAAAATCAATAGTTTTCAATTGGCCAGTCAAGTGAATTAGTAATAAGTTGACCTAAATAAAATATACGGCCATATAAGGTATACCTGCTCGTGAAAGTCATAATTAATAACAATCATTCCGACCTTCTACAGAATAGCAAGCAGCGACGAAATCCATTCCATCAGCCGAGCGAGCAACACATGTTTGCCATAGTCTTCACCGCTGATCGATTGATGCGTTTTTTGCGCAATGACATCCTTGTGCCCGGTTCCCATATGTTATCGAAACGACTCGCGATATTTCAAATAGCTTCGCGATTTGTTTACAAACAAACTACAACTTGCACAAATCTATCATGTGCTGCTTAAACGCTTGAGGGTATATATCCTATTAATATCCTTGACATACAGTGCAACCGAGTTTTGTTCTTTCAAAAAAGAGATTCGTCCGTGAAATGAAAGACCTTTTTCTGTCTCTCGATTGGACACCAACAGCGGGAAGAAGTTGAATTTTAATACGTCCGCGGTTTTCGATGCGATGAGATGTGTATTTACAATATATCATCCCATAGCATCGTCATAATCTCGTATGTAATAAAGTAAAGTGTCACTTGTTTACGAGTATGACGTAATTTGATGTGAGATGTTTTGTATTTTCTCAGCGCGTCGTAATAGTTTTGCGCGAATTCACAAACTGGCCGCTCGAACGCTATTAAAACGGTTCTATAAATAATGAAACGGGCCGGCAAACAAAAGTATGGTTGTATTAATGCCAAACGTTTTATCATAATTTAATTTAAAATCGTGTCATTTCTGTGGGTATAGTAAATTTGTGCGGAAAACGTGCTCTCATTATATTTATTGTATCTCGTGTATTTGTGATTTTAATCTGATCTGAAACCTGCCGATTATGACAATTTGCATTTTCGTACTTATTGGCTGTATGGATTTAATGATATCTGTATATTGAAACTCGCGGTTGATAAAATATGCACTTTAGATATGCTTGAGATGCGGTGTTTGGAAGTTTTTTTAAATTTTTTGTACTATTGTGGGATCTTCTAAATTCGTCTAGCGCTTGCGCCGCCGATTCTTCTCCTGTGTCTACCGCGTCTATTTCGAATGAGATATGAGAAAATAAAAATATTCCGGATATGTTGTGTGTGTGTGGGACATTTCCTTGACGTTAACCGAGTGCGGTCGGTTTTTGGAGTGATGTGCAACACCGGGTGCTCTAGGTTTTCTGTGGATTTTCGTCGGCGTGCGACGCGATAAGTGTCCTGTTTTTTTTTTAAATTCGCGCGCCGATTTGTGGCCGCGCCAAGTCAAGCATGGATCGCACGATGTACGGAAAGATTGTGCCGGGAACGCTGCATCCTTACCAGTGCACCCTCAAGTGTGGGACGCTTCCCGGTTGTAAGTCACCCTATAAGGAAGTAGTTTAATTAGGATTGTTAAAAATAAAGATTACCTGTGTGTGTATAAACACGCAATTTTGCTGCGCGCTGAACATAAAAAACCACGTGGCACAGTGGTTCAGAACGCGAAAAACACGCTCGAAATTGTTTACTCTTTAGTTTTAACAAATTTTACATTAAATTTGAGTAGGATCATGTTTTTGGGTATGCTGAATCTGAAATTATGCATAAAAAACCCGTATTAGCAAAACCTACCCTAAAATATAACCCTTAAATGCGAAAAACTGATATCACTTAGTACACGTACGAAGAATATTTTTTATACAAATTATACAGTTTAGTTTGCAAATTCGAAGTAATTGTTTGTCAAAAGCACCCCTTCATGATTGAATTTGACATGTTTAATAGTTTGTACTTAATAAAAAAACAACCCTTAATACATCCTAAAATTATATTGTAGAAATTTTGTCCAAAATACAAAATTAAGCCGTTTTGCTTCAGTAAAATGTTTTTATACATGAACAGCAACACCCTTAGTCAAAACAAAAATTGAAAAGAATTACATTTTATATTTTGTGAATAATTAATCAGAATCGGAAAAATATTCAGATGACATATCCAGTGCAGTATCATCTTACCCAATAACATTTACTAACTCTAAAATATCCGAATCAAATTGCCGTTTTCTAGAATTAGTTAAATGTTGTAAACTTAAATATGGATCAGAACTTAATATCAATCGACAAAACAAGTCCTCATTTGTATGCTCCCTTGATGATTTTCCCGTAAAATGTGTTCGAAATTTTTTCACATCTTTGTTTTTTGCTTCCTGGGCTTCTTCTGATAATTCACCAATGGGTAAAATTGCGTTATTAATGACCCAAACCCCATGAAACAAAATTTTATGTACTGAAGTAGGCATATAATACCAATTGTACAATTCAACGTATTTTTGTGCTGTATATAAACAATCTAAAGGTGACATGGCATTTTGTTCTTGTTTTCCTCCATTTTTCCATTATACGTTTGCCTCTCTAGTTGGTGTAGTTGTACTTTCAATTATCAAATCGGCAGTACTTTTATTTCGACTTTCTCGTACTTTCATTGCAGTAGCATGCACAAGTTCTTCCACGGAAGTACTTTTTGTGAGCTCCTCGGTTTTACGCCTTTTTATAACAACAGAACTTTCAGCAAAACTCTTTGAAGAACGACCTCCTTCCAAACCCGAAGTTGATGGTCGATCGCAGTAAACAGATTCAGGAAAAATAATTTCTTCTTGTAGCCAAACATTATGCTTTTTCATAAAAAACATTGATGTTCTATTGGACGATTTCCAATATTGAAAATATCTTGGAAAAACATGTGTTCAAGCCAATACAAAATATTTTTACTTGATTTATCTTCTTCGGCAAGCCCATATGTATCAATTATAAACCGATACATTGCTCGTTTTTTACTTTCAGTAGATTTATTATCATTCTTCATAGCGACTTCGTTTAATACCAATCGACTTATTTTCTTGGCGTCCATTATGTTACAACTTTTCAAAAAAATTATTGCAACAAAAACACAATCTTTCACAACCACTCTAACGTCAGAAATTTCGAAAATAGCGCACAGAATAATCTGCATAAAGTTTCGACTCAAAGTTGAGTTTCAACTGATCGGGTACCAAGTGGGGTTTTCTTTTATATGTTCTGAATAGGCAAATATTGGCAGCTAATTTTCTTGAATTTACAAAGCCAAATAGCCAATTTACGCGTAAATGAGATAATTACCGTGTAGGGTTGTGTATAACTAAACTTAATTCTCTACTTAAGGCAAATTTTTATAATCCGATTACCTGTTACGAACAATTAATTTTCTTGTACCAGGTAAACATTATCCAATAATAAGTAATGCGACATAATACTACACTTAGTAATGTATAACAATATTATAATGACATCAATAAATAAGCACATTTGCTTGTGGTACAGTCTTTTTAATTACACCCTAATTTCTATACGCAGAAACGTCTCAATTTTACTGAACTTTGAAAGCAATATAAAAAAAACTTATGTAAATAAGATGCATATTATTTACATCATCAAATAGAGCAACTATTCAAGATTAAATTACTGCAATTTTAACTTTGAAGAAGTTGCAAATATGATTTTCGATCGCGTTTTTCGCGTTCTGAACCACTGTGCGTAGGTTTATGCTAATAGAATTAATATTTTCAATTTGATGCACTGGTGAAACTATTTTTCCACATAGCGAAAAAGAAATTAAACAAAAGTCTAGTCCCTCACAACTTTCTTTAATAACACACGACCGGTTTCGGTCTATCCGAACATCCTCAGGTTAGCTGAAAAAGCATCACATAATAAGAGCATGCAACAATTATTGGCAAAATAGTATTGTATAAAATTGACTTTTTTTTAAATTAGGGAGTAAAGTAAAATGGCAAAAGAATTTAAAAAAGATACTTACAGTTTAAAAGCAATTAAGAATGGTCAAAGTTGGAAATTTAAAATAAAATTAGAGAGAGCAAAGTAGATAGTCGAAGTAAAACTTGTAAAAAACAGACATTAAATTAAGAATGAAACACACAAGTCTACACATTAAAATTATTTAAAATAATTGTAAGCACTTCCAACTCAGGATATAAAATGATTCTGGAAAAGTCGAGACTAAAATTTAAATAAAGGTATAGAAAATTCCAGAAAATACAATAAATTTGTGCCATCTATAAAGTAATGTTGTGCTTAAGACGTAGACGTAATACTTGTAAACCATATATGCAGAAGGTCATTATCGATTAAAATTTGAAAAAAGGGGTGGACTCGAAAATTAATTGTGAATTAATGAAGGTCGCTACTAGTGAGCTGTTGCCTCAATATTTTCAATGCCTCTAAATTATTGAGGTAGGTACCTTTTTTTGGCGGTATGTAATATTTGGAAATTCTGATTGATGTCAAAGTTATGTTTATTTTTTTTTTAATGTTTACCGAGTAAGGAATCTACAGTAGAATTGGGTTTTACGCTACGCTATATTATCTTTATTGTTAATAATTAAATTTTGTAAGGGATGTAATGTGTTAAATGGATTTTGGACGTACCTCAAAGTTTACGAACTGCTGTTTTTTGAAGCAAAAACCCTAATTTTTAAGATGGGCCTCGGCCTGTCGACATAGCAGTAATAATTATATCCACCAACTGCCAACGTCCCTCGAAATTTACGTATTGTCGTTAATGAAATCAACAAACAAACCCTCAAACTAATAAAATCTCGTTTATTTTAGAGATATTTCGAAAATTAAGAAAATAATTGGTATAAAAAGCCATCATATTATTTTGTTACTTCTAAAATTAAGGACTAGCTTTATTGTATGCAAAATTCTACTGAAAATTCACTATTGCATTTGCGGCAAGCAATATGCAATTTATGCTCCTTTTATAGGTAAGTTATGTTAATAAATTTGCGCAACAAAACTACACATTATGTTTCAAAGAAACACATTATACAGTAAATAATTATTTAACAACTAGATATATTAATTATAGCAACAGCGTAGTTAATCTGTACGCAAAATCTTAATGTTGGTGCGCTACACAGATTTGTAATAGTAGCAAAAATACTGTAAATATTTTGTTGACGATTAATTGCAACTATTACCACTGGCCTAAACGTACTATTTGCAACAAAAGATCTGCACTTAATGCCACTGTAATATATAGGTTCTGTCAACATAAATTGTATAACAAAAGTGTGAATTTTTTTGAAAAATGCGACAACTCGTCAACTATTTTGTGGGAAATTTTAATACAAGTTGTGCTCGTCCCTATTTGTTCAACAACTTGCTGTGCGAAACTTTATAATTCTTTGAAAATTTATATTTTTTTTTTGTGTGAATCTATCGAAACTTCTGGTTGTAAACTTTCTGGTAAAAAACTTTTTGCAGAATTTTTTATTAAGAAAAAATAGTAAACTTTTGTTGGAAATAATAAGTTTGATAGAGATTTATAGTTACGTATAGGTAAAATAAACACAAAATATGATCCCGTATTCCACCGCGCTCCGTGTGAATTATTCCGATTATTGAAGTCATCCGAATACGTGCAACTTAGGCAAGTATGTCTGGTGGAATATGGAATGTTTGAGTAATTGGATGTGATTAAGATTTCGAACTATTCAAAATCACAATTTTATATTGTTAGTGTCTTCATAAGCAATGTAAATTTGAGATAAAATTGTAATCATCCAGCTGTCTATGTTTCTTTGTTAATTTATCAGCATAAATATTAAAAATTACATTAAGTGGCTATAAAAACAGACCTCAATGTCGAGTATGGAACCAATAAATTTATTCATATTTCTTCGCGATTGCATGAACACGTGTTGCGTTATTGCTTTATTTTGTTCACTAAAAATATAACCAACTACAGTTCATATATACGAGGTATTCTAAAAATATTAAGTAGTTGTTATGATCATAATTTGTTGAAGGTTTTTACTTTATTTGTTTGTAGCAATAAGTTGCTTGCATCATATTTTTTGTTGGAGATTTTTTATCTCCAGTCATAAAAATTAATATAGAGGGTCTTGGAAATGAATTTTGTTCTTCAATTGCTCATTTTGCTATTGACATGAGGTGCTTTTCTTCCATGGGTTTGCTCGGATGTAAATTCAATATCTTTTGGTAAAAAAAATCAAAAACGCAAAATTAATAACGAAATATGCCACTTTTCTCTAAATTAATAATTTTGATAAACTCATAATTTGTCCATACTACAATAATTGTCGTAACCCTATACAGGGTGATTCATGTGAACCCGTCCATTAAAAGTTCTTAACTTCGCAATGATATCTCGGTTTTAAAACTTTGGGGTTAAGCATAGTTAACTATGATCTATTTAGAACAAATAACTTCGCCACTCCGGTTATATCGAAGGTCATGGCCAACTTTTGATATTATAATAGATGCATTTATTGCATTTTTAGGTTCTACTAGTTATTTTAGAGCCAATTTTATAACATCTACTTACCTATCGGTTAACCGTTCCAGAATTGTTTTGGTTATTGTGAGAAAAACGTTACAAAAAGATATGATGCATTAAAATGCTTAAACAGCTATACAACAACATAAAAACTCTCTACCCTTGGTGTGCAGAGAAGTTTTTATATTGGCTGTGGAGGGTGTGGGTCCTTCTACTATTTAACTAAAATTGTACAAGGTGTACTACAATCTACAGGTTGATTTGAGATAACTTGTTCAGTACTGAAGGTATTTTTTTTTCAAATAGAAACCCCCTGTATACACTATGTTATATAGAATTGAACCATCTGTCGAAAAGTTATAAAGTGTTCTTATACCTATCTCTGTCGCTTCTTTTAGGATTTTCAAGAAAATGTAGTTTTTTAATTAGTATTTATTAAGTAGGGCGTTAAAAACTGTTTTTAATTTTAAAAGCATATAAAACAATAAAATATAGTATGAAAAATGTTTTTTAAATGTTTGATAAGTAGCGCCACCTAAGTATGAAATGCCGAAAGACCACTTCGTACGTTACGTCTGCTGGAGCGGGCGCGCGTCTTGACACAAATCATACTAGGTCTCAACGCTAAATCGTGCCGATGAGGGGTGGCAGTGATTTTCCGAGGGTTAACCCTGTGAAAGGAACGAGTGAATAAAAGTGAGCAAGCGAAGGATTACGCCATCTCGCCGTTCGCGGCTCCTAACTCTAACGCAGGGTTCGCAGTGGCTGGCGTTGGAGAGGTTCGTTTCGATAGAAATTTCGACTAATTTTCTCGTTTTTCCCTACTTTTGTCGATAAACTAAAGTACCTCTAGTCCCGCGCGACTATTTTTCGTTTCGACCGTCATTTATTTCTCTTATTTAATCTAGCACGGCTTTATGATTATTTAACTTTTTTTACCGAAACCCACGCTTTAAATGAGAGACCGCTACTGTAGTGTTATAAGAGAGGAAAGTATCAAAATTTAGTATTAGTAATTAGTAGAACGTTAACAACCATTTTAATTTTTAAAAGCATGTAAAAAAAACAAAATATATAGTATGAAAAAATAGACTCACGCCACCAATTCCATACGTGCTGCTGCTGAAGAAATAGGCATATCATATTCATCAATACAGCGCATCTGTCAAAACAAAATGGACGCATACGCTTCATCGTGTAAGCGTTTCATCTTGGCCGATTGAAGCCTCGCCGTCTTAACATGACTCCAGGAAGTTTTTGCAAAAATATTTGGAGGGGTAAGTTCAAATTTACCACAAAGGGTATCGTTAATAACAGCAACTGGCACTACTGGGCAACGCAAAACTCTCGCTTCAACCGTGAAGCCTACACTTTTAATGTATTTTTGCTTAATAATGGATTGGAGAAACATGTTTTCAAATTTATGGCTTACAGCGATACACCCTAAGGTTTTGTTTCCAGACGGAGGCGATTTAGTTAATTCAACTAAGTTGCCTGGTTTTACTGTCAACTTAGTTAAATTGTCCATTGGCGTATTGAAGCTGCCGAAGCGGACAAGTTGACTCCGTGTGAAAGGGTTCATATCAGTATGCTTCTTGCAACTTAGTTGAATCAACTAAACCGCTTCGTCTGAAACCAGCCTAATTCTGCGGTAACGCGTAGCAAATATTCAGTTGCCTCTGGTTAATCGGAGATATTGCTGATACCGAATGGATGGGACACCAGTTTTATTTTTCTTATGGTGTGGATCTTACTGAGTGCAATGTTTAATGGTAGGTGATTGGACGCAATGTACATTGAGCTTAGCCACAAGATTTAAACTCCCTTGGATTTTTATTTATGGACACACAAAAAATCACTGGTGTATTCGGTCAAAGTAAAGAACCAAAGTAGAATTACAGCGATGAGTAGCTAAAGCATTTGATAGCATAGATCCTGGACAAATAACACAGGCTACAACAATACAAGTTTATATCAGGATTCTAAAGTTTTTGCAAGCGAATTGAGGTCATATACAACACTTATAATTTATTATACCACATAACCACCCCAGCATTTCGTTTTTGATTATCCTGTATTTAATAAATTTTTAAAATTAAAATTGGTTCCACCGCCTGCTATGAATTAAATATCTGCTAATATAAAACTACATTTTTTGGAAATCGCTAATCTTACAAGAAGCGATAGAGATAAGTATAAGAACACTTATAACTTTTCGATAAGAGGATTCAACTCTACAAAACATAGTGTAAAAATATACAGGGCGTTTCAATTGAAAAAAATATTTTTAGTACGAAGAAGTTACCAAATAAACTGCAGATTGGTGGGACACTTGTGTAGTTTTGTTTTACTTTTTATTCCTTGGCTAAAAACCAGAGGAGTTACTGTCTTCATGGGCAACCTGTTATACGCCTTTAATGCATCATATTTTTCTTGAGCTTTTTTTTTCACAAAAATCAAAATAACTCTGAAACGGTAGCCGATAGGTGATTAGATGTTCTATAAAATTGGTTTTAAGATGCCTAGTAGAATGTAAAAATTCACTAAAAAAAATATATATTTCTATTTATAATAACAAAGTTGGCCATGACTTTCGATGTAACCGGACATAGATGAAGTTATTTTCTCTAAATAGATCATAACTAACTATGCTTAATCTCAAAGTTGCAAAATCAAGATATTGCAAAGTCAAGAACTTTTAATGGACGGGTTCCGTGAATCACCCTATATAGTAATGACATGTTTAAGTAGTATATAACAATAGCTGCAATAATGTCACTATTTTGATTATGTTACATTTTTTTTTTACATATTACGCCAAATCTGTCGTATACTGATGCATCATGTCATCTATTCCTAAGTACAGGTCATTATTCTACACAGACTGTACCGCATCTATTTTCAAAGCGGGCCGGCAACTCTTTGAATTCGTCACTAATTTGGTTTCACCACGCTTACCTTTTTGGTTGGAGAATGGTGCCATCAGATAATACACAGCTTCTTGTATTTTTACGCGGACTACGGATAATATAGGAAAAGCGACCGATCTATTTATAATTATTCACGTAATACTTGGATGTCGTTAAGTTTATAGAGATATTTCTTTTAATTTATTGGAAACTCCGACAAACTGTAGGCGTTAGACAATATGTTGTACCATACCTAGCGTAAATGCAAATTATGTTTTCTTAGATTTTATGTAACATGAGTAAATATGAGGTAATGATGATGTAGGAACCGAATGACAGCATTGCTTACACAGGTTTTATAAGCGTTTCACGTTTTCATGAATACATGAATCGCACCACATTGAAAGATAACATTTGCTAATCAATCAAATATACATATGTACATATATCATTAGCAGGAAGTCGGCGTTTTCTAAGTCAAGGTCTTAATATCCGTTTTCCTTATAGAATCTTTTTAGTATTCCAGGGATAATGTATCCGTGCGTTTCGATCAATATATTTTTTATAATCTGATGAGATAGAGCTTCATAGCGTTCGGGCGATTTGTGATGTGTTTTTAAATTTTGAACTCAAAAATAAAAATCTAATTAGTGTCGTGCCGAAGTAAGCAATGAATTATAAGGGTGAGTCAAGTTTTATATGTACCTTTGTGAAATAAACATTAAGATGAAATTTAAACTTTTACGGCCGTTTGCACCGTCTGTGATTAACATTTTAATTAACTAATCAAAAATTAAATTTATCACGAATTAAATATGAATAGGATGGCACCGAACAAATTAATTAAAAAGTTTGTGACAGAAATATAGGTTGGTAGTGCCTTAAGTTTAGTTTTTAGTCAAAAATTATATTTATATTGGAAACACTGTTCCATCATAATGGAAATTGTCGCTTTGCGAATGCGCAATTTTAAGCGGCATTTGAGAGGAATTTAAACTGAAGAAAAATGCTGCAGAATTAGATATTGAAACCAAAAAAGATGAGTAGCTTCTTTTAAAAGGACCTAATGGAAATTTATGTATGAATGCAGGTTTCTTTTTTTCATTATGGAATTCTTTTATTTATTTGTTTCGATAATGCTCCAATTTTTGATACTTTATTCAATCTCTGTTATTACTTGTTAGAATTATTTTGTTACTGCCATCATTTCCTTATATCTTTTGTTCCTTTTTTAATGAATAAATGGTTAATGATATACACAGTATTACTTGTAAAAAAATCAGAGATAAAACATTTTTTACCGATAAGTGTCGAGAAATGTGTTCCTAAAAGGGTAAACGCGTCATAATTAATCTCATGAAGTTATTAATTTAAAATTTCTTGATTTAAATTTTCTTCATTGATTTCCTCTGGTAATAATAGAGCCTCTTCTCCCACATTTATAGCTATATTCTAGGTATCAAGTTTTAAGTGACAACCATATGCCAGTATTGGAAAGCATCTTCTTAGAACTCCAAACATGCTAACAGTGGGGTCAATAAATATTTTTTGAGGCATATCCACTGCCGCGTATGGAAAAGAATGGGTCATTAAAGTGTGTTTGTTGTATGCAAAAAAAAAAACATACCTAACATAACTATTCCTTTATAATCGTTCTATTCAAACTTCTGTTTTAGGCTACTACGATTAAAAATTGTACTATCATGTATATCTATTCCCTGGCCATCGTACTACGATATTCATTATTTTTAAATTAGCATCACACAAAAATTGTGGATTTATAGAAAGATATCCTTTCCTATTACGAAATACCTCCGTGTCATTCCCACCTGAAACCACGAGTAATCCTCAAATACATTTATTGTTAGTTTTTTATTTGGGGAATTAGTTTTTGATTTACCTTGGACTTTCTAAAACCCTGCCAGAGATTTGTATTATAATATAACCAATCCGAACCAAACCGCATAACATAACCTATAATCGCATATAAACACGATTGTAAACAAAGAAACTACGCTTGCGCCAACTTTAATTATGAGTTAATTCCTACCTTTGGTACTGATTCAACATAATCACGAATTAAGGTTTTAGTTATTAGTTAAGCAGTCGGTGCAAGGAAAATTAAACTTTAATTATGATTAAATTTTAATCATAACTTAATCACGAACGCTGCAAACGGCCGTTATTGCTACAAATGTTTATATTTACGTCATGCCTTCAAATTATTATTTGCCTAATGCTTTATTTTCATGTGCTGTAGATATGTAGCATTCTATTGAATATTTTGCATGATAGATACGCCATCATTTTTTTTCTTATATTTTTTAAGGAA